>QYTT01094388.1:0-24263 GCA_006980735.1 Dasypogon diadema
CACCAGAAAAGCCGAGATAAATCCTGTGTGTCATTGACATTTCTAATGGAATCTAACAAATCAATTCGTTTCGGATTTACGTACAAAAAAAAAAAGAAATCCGTACAAAAAAGGGACAAAGGAGCCCAAAGACCAATCACCCAGAAACCACCCTTGTCTCATACTATGTGCGATATTTAACACATCTGGACAAAATATGGCGGCTGAAGTATAGTACTGTTTCCCAAATCGTAAGAGAAGAGAAAAAAATGGAAATGTCTGTTTGAATTTGAAAATGTGAGGAAAATCCCTTTTTCGTAGACCCTTTTCCGTTGGCACGGACCCACTTTCGACTGCATTACATATTTATCGTAGGGCATTCAAAGGACTCGTTTCGTTGATGGCCAGCGATAGTCGGAAAAGTTTTTGCTGATGCTAAGTGGGCTTATGTTTGTATGAAGCACTTTACTCAACTACCTGATCCCTTGTCCTTCTCAAATCCCATCGATATCTCTTTCGCCTTTTTATGAACGTACTTGGCCCCTACGGGGTTTTTTTTTGTCTTCGTTTGCTTTGAAACAAACTACTTTCGCTATAATTTTCAAGAAACCCGAGGTGGTCAATGAAGCTGACAGAGATAAAGTGGTCCAATTCACATTTGGGGGATTGTTACAACGTGGTAAGAATTTCACTTTAGGTGAGTTTGCAATTGTATCCGAAATTGTGGAATATAAGATTTTATACATCACCTGGAAGAAGCTATACTGTCTGAAACCCGACTGAAATTTATGGGTTTACTGATTAGAAGCACACCTGGTAGTGTCTGGGTGTAATTTCCTGAGACTGGTTAGGGACAGGAACTTCTAATTTAAGCAGTATCAGGGGAGATAAAAAAGGACAGTCAGAAGGGGATGGTATTTGGGAATTTGACAGCTTTTTGGCACATTCCCAGGTATATAGTTAACAGTTACTTTCAATTGTTGGGATCTTGTGTCAGGCAGTAAGCACCTCAGAGAATATTTAAAATTACTTTTGAATTTGATGATTTGAAATTTACGCGAGCAATCATTTTTATATTTTGATTTATATTTCTATCTAGATTTAGATGAAAATTGAAAAAAAATAAGGAACACGGGTCTTGCATTAAAAGAATGCAAAATTTTGTCTAATATTTTGTGAATTTATTCAAATAGTAGAAAATTTGTGGATCGGAAAATTTGTGATCGGCGCAGTGACGATGATCAAGTTGATTTGCTGTGATCCAAGCAGTCTTGTTTACTCGAAAAGAAATTTTCTATTCAAATGAACATTTCTCAAAATTATTGAGGGTTATTGTACTTAAAAATTTAATTTACTCCTTTTGGTCTGGACATTCGTTTGTCCTTCCCGATTTGACTAAAGCCTTCGACATCGAAGTAAATGGAAAAATTATTCAGAATCTCTCTTCTAGATTAGGTTTCCTATCTTTGACTCTCAAGTTATTAAATGACCTTTTTTCAGATCGAACACAGGGAGGTTGAGTACAGGAAAGGCAATCTAGCATTTTCAGTCTGAAGCATTGAGTTCCAGGAGGATCCATCCTCGGTCCATTACTGTTTATTATGTTTACCAAGGACATAGGTAATCTCGGTCTCAAATTTTCATATGTAGACTGGTGATGTTTTTAGTTGTATATCACCACATCGTTGGGTGATGATGAAATTGCCAATCAAATTTACAGCAAATCTTTGTAAAAACTTGAAGGCTACAGGCTTTACACTACGACAATAGAGCAATAATCAAAATTGTAGTACAAGCCGCGCCAAAAGTAGTACACATTTTTAAAAAGCAAAAGGTACCTAGTACATTTACTACAATTGTAGTACAAGTCACGTTACTGCTCAGAACTAACTCACGAAAATAGAAGTTGGCGGTATCCGATGCAAGGGGTGAAAAAAACCGAGGGTTGCGGTCAGAAATATGAAAACCAAAAATCCCTAATTGAAGCCTGAAATTGAGTAAAATAATTATGAAATTCTTAAACTTCTTATTAAAAATAAAAAAAAGGTCTACAAAACTCAGAGAAGTGTTTTCATAATGAAACTCATTCCTGAAAATTATAAAATAGGATAGGCATGTAGGTGCCACCTTGTCATCTATTACGAAAGTACGAGTGTCTTGCAGAGTTATTTACGAGTATATTTCCTCTATAATTGCATCTTGGTGGCTTATAATTATATGAACCACTGAATTCAGCAATTGTGGAAAATGCAAAATATTTTCGCTGCAGTGAGAAATATTATTTTGTGCAGTTTAGCGAAAATAGTGACTTCAATGAAATGATTCCCAAGCCTGAGTAATTTATCCACCTACCACTTGTATGCGAATTTCGCTTAATTAGTCCAACATAAAAAAAGGTTAACTAATTTATCCACCTTTTTGTGGAGTGCTGAACACAGCCCGTGTTTGAATTATTAGGGAAGAGCCATTGAAACTCTATTGATCGGTGGATGCCTATTCAGAGCGGCTGGTTATGGTTAGTTGCATATGGCTAAACCTAGGCGCGCCTGCTGCTAACAAGATTTGTCTGTTTGGCTGTGAATTTTCCTACCTATTCAGCTGAGATTAAATTGCAAATCATTGCGCCAACATGTGGAGCAGGGAGTCTCGCTTTTTGACTTAACATGGAATCGTTAATTAATTTCAGCGGAGCCATCCCTACACGAGATATGTGTAATTTGTGCAGTTCGCGAACATTTAATTAAATGGAACCGTCTGAAACGTGTGTGAATAATTACATCGTCTTCACTTGTTTATGTGGAGAGTGCCTTTAGTCTGAAGGTAATTCTAGGCTTAAGTCTTTCCATTTTATAAACAGTTCCGACGTCCTCCTTTTCGGGTAGTGAAGGAGTCGTTTCAAGCATTCCTGGCACGACAAGAGCTGCTTTATATCTGTGCCGACTTTTAAGTACTATAACCTGAGTTAAGACATGGTTTTTACGATCAGTGACTAACCAACCACAAAGAAAAACCATAACCCTTCATCTGTTACTGCTCTACTCTGGCTTCGGTGCCTTCAGATCTCAACCACGGAGGGGGGAACTAATGCCAAACTCTTTTATTTGCGGAATTCCTGAAAGACTTGAAATTTACATAACACTGGTGTGCGAAGGATGTGAGCAATTTTCTCGGAATATCACCGGAGACATAAATCAACTCGGAATTTCACCATCGCAACCCTTTATCAAAGTCTGAAAGTGTCGAAAAATTCAGGACAACCTCCCGCAGCAAATTGATTGGCATTTTCATCGTAATGATTTCCTTTCAATAAATTCAAAGAGGAAATGGGTTTGCAATGGTTAACACCTGCGAAATCTGCTCTGATCTCCATTCTCCATCCATGTCCTTACACTTGGAGTGAAATACGTGTGTGTGCTTCTTGGCATTTTTATGGAGAAAAAAATGGGAATGAATGGCTGTTCTTAACTGCCGGTCAAACCTGTTCCTTATTATGATGGACTTGGAGAAAATGTGCTATTGACGAAAAAAACTGCAATATATACCCAGGGGTGAAACACTACCTCAGATTGCAAAGCGAATCTCTACCGAAACAATTCGGAATTTGATACCTTTACGAGTCTTTTTTCTCTCGGACAAATTGAAAGTGAACAAGAAAAGAAACAAATTGGAAATTCGAACGGTCGTCGGTGACAAAAGAAAGAAATATCATATGACATGCATCCAAGGTGAAAACAGTACTCTTTACGAAGCAAATAGTTGCAGTGGTAGTATCTTTTTCAACTCAGGCACAAAAACTTCACAAAAGATGATGCCAGGTAAAAGATGCCCGTGAACCTGAAGTAATTTCAAGAACAGCAGAAAAATTTTATGCAAGACAGAAAATTTATGAGAACTTTTCTCTTGTTTGTGGAAATTGTATAACGGACTGCGCATTAGTTGTATTTTCCATTCAATAATCTAATCTCGTGTAAATTCATGCATTACAACAACAGCAGGCTAATCTAAAAATCTGGCTTATACACCTGAATTTAGCTCATAATTCCACATGTAGGAAAAAAATTTTCTATTTCATGTTTAACAGGTGCGAATAGCGCCTTATTTGTTGGCTTTCCGCTCAAAGTAGGAAAAGGGTTTCATTTTCTATTTCAGATAATCTTAACTGGGTCCCTTTATTAATAAGAATCGTAGTTATTTTCACGACACGGGTATAATTTTAGTAAAACTCACTGAGAAGAAATTTACGGGTCTGTCTTTAATTAACACGTTTGCGGACAGTAAAAAGCTCATCTCATTTGGCATCACAGTGAAAATGAATGCTATAGCATTCACGTTCGAGAACGTGTTAAGAAGATGTGCAGAGTTCATTTTGTGATGTAACATTTGTGAGGTTAAAAGCAGCTTCACTTATTTTAAAGATTTCTTTTGTCTGAACTGTTCACATATTATAAAATTACTCTGAACTTAAGGAATAACATAAAACAGGAACAAGAAATAAAAGTTAGTATCAATATAGCCGTCTATACATAAAAAGATTCCATCAAGGTAGAACAAGGTCTTAAATTTCGAACCCTATAAAATGCAGCTTAAAGTCACTGCAAAGAAAAACACCACAGGCATTGACTGCTTTTTTTAAATAGAAATTAAATTTTCGTTATCCTTACCACTCTTTAACTCAGTAATTTTCTTAGTTCTGATTTCAACCAGTGTTGCATCCAAGCAATTCTTACCTGTAAAGAAAGAAAATAAATACATTTAGTCATCCTATTTAGCAAAGGAAAATAAGTAGGAAAATTCATTCAAAAGGAGCATAAATTGATATGAAATAAATTTCTCAGAAAAAAGTCTGCAGCTCCATTTTCCATTGCATTCGTGAAAAGGAGAAATTCAAAGTCGCAATTTATTACTGCACGCTCACAAGATAAGCAAAAAAATGTATTTTCCTCGGAAAAGTTGCACATTTATCAAAGATGTCTCATTTTAAAGTGAAAAATTTTGTTTCGCATTTTACATCCGCGATGCACATTTGACCTATTTTTTAAGTTCATTCGCTTCCTTCAAGAATCTCTTTTCCTCGCTACAAAGGAAATCTGATGAAAGCAGCATCCTTATCTCTTGGATGTCTGGTATAGATTTTTCTCAGTGAATAATATTTTCAACTTTTCTGCTTTTCACAGTAATCCTGAAATTTTAATGCGTTTGAAGTTTGTGTACTCGAATGTCTCGTTAATACGGGGGGAAATTCAATTTATTTTACTTTGAAACAGATACATAAGTGAAAAGTAATGCTCCGGATGAATCTGTAATGATTCTTACTAAAAACAATTAATATAGTATCTATATTTTTTTTCTACTTTAATGGAAATTGTTCCTTTTTATACTGCCACTTTGTAACGATAATGTAATACACTCAAAGGAATTGGAAGGTACATCATAATAACCATTTCGCTTTTAAGCTTAGTTGGTTCTGTGATGTCTAGTTCCATCTCAATAAACTTTTGTGCAACACACAAATTGTTTAAAATTATGGATAGGATACCATGTCTCAAAAATACAAATTCATACTTTTTTTAGGTATTTCACGACATATTTTAGGCAGAGGAAAATTTTAGGAAAAAGAAAATTGTTAAATTTTAACCTGACAAATGTTCTAAGTAAGCAACCTGAAATTTCTATTGTACAACATCCTAGTGGCTTCACAAGTACAATTCTCGTCGCAGAATTGCCTCAACTTATACGCAAATAAATCATCGTACCCTTTGCAGGAGACGATTATAGAGGAGAAATCCTACAGACGTGCGCCTTAGACCGCTCAACCATCGGCCTAAAGTTCTTGGGGAAAATACCATGAGTGCAGCTGGATACGAAGCCATTAATTTTTTTTATGGTTAGAGCGCTTTATAGAATGATCGCATGCTACTGAAAACGATCTAGCTCTTCTCCTGGTAGACGTGCCACTCACTTGAAGGATATCTCTGTCGTTGATTTAGCCCGCGAAGATTGGGTCATCATATTTATTATGTTTTCCATTACACCATACACATCATCTTTAGACGGTAGATATAGGTTTCTGTCGAACCTATGCCGCGCTTGACAGTATTCCATCTAACGAAGTGGTGGTTGGTGTTGCTTTTGGCACTGCTCATCTGCCGTCAATTCAATTGTGAAAATTTTACTAGACTTTGCCGCGAATGCAATCATTATTTATTGCTGGACAAGCTATCTCATAGGTTCAAACTCAGTCGTGTCACTATTGAGTTAATTAAGAGTTTGCTCTCGGAGCGCACGCAACAGGTTGAGATAAAATCTCGCTATCTACGCCATCTTTAATTAACTCCGGTGTTCCTCAGGGCTCCGTACTGGGACCCTTGCTGTTTAGCGCGTTCATTAATGTTCAGAAATCTAGCATTCATATGTATGCAGACGACGTCCAACTATACATCTCCAGGCCTGTCGGTTTGGTGGAAAACTGTGCCTCCAGATTAAACGGTGGTCTACAGAGCATTAGTACTTGGTCCAAAAATAATTACCTCAAGTTAAATCCGAATAAATCCAGCTACATCATCCTCACGCGACCCAATGTTGACACATCAGATTTTCCTTCCATAATTCCAGATAACATCAGGTTAAATCCAGTTGTCAAGGTAAAAAATCTGGGAATAATGCTAAACAAATCGCTTTCTTCTTCTGACCATGTCAGTGCTGTCTTGGGCAAGGTGTATGGGACGCTGAAACGACGCTGGCTTTTTGTCTCAGTTCTCCCCATTTCTACAGAACAAAAATTAGTTAGGACTCTCTTTCTCTCATTTTTCATACTTGGCCACCTGATATACCCTTCTATGGATGCTGCTTGTTCTAACAAAATCAACATCGCATTTAATGACTGCGTCAGATTCGTTTTTAACCTCCATCGCTGTGATCACATTTCCCCGTACCGCTCCTCTATATTAGGATGTCAATTGCAGTCCTACTTAAACTACAGGTCTCTACGTTTTGTTCACAAGCTGATTCAGACCAAAGAACCTGCCTACTTTCGTAAACACATTTGCTTCCTGCGCTCATCCAGATGCCGTGATCTGCTATTGCCACGTTTTTACTATTTAGTTGATGAACGTTCCTTCTTTGTTCAGGCATCTTGTTCGTGGAATGCCCTGCCTCATGATGTACATCGCGTGGGCTCCATTGGAATATTCAAAAAGTGCCTATTTGAACTTTTATCCTCCAACTAAGCATCATTGATCAGCACACAGCTTTATCATATCTCCAGCTTAATTTTATCTTTGTTCTTTTTTTTCTCTTCTTCTCCTATTAATTTTTTTTTTATTGGTTTTTCATTTTTGATTATTTCTTATGTAATTACAATAGTGGCAGTATTGATTTTTATATTCTAAGTCAATGTATTAACTCCCATATCTTTTTCCAAAATTATTGAAGTACAAGCTTAAAAGATTAATGTGAGTCGTGTTGTACTGTTATCCAAATAAATTATTATTATATTATATATTATTATTTAGGCCACATCGAAGTGGTTTTGTAACGTTAAGAATTATAATAAATTAGGAATATCTAGTTATCAGCCTTATGATCCTCTCGCAAGGTGGAGATTGTATGCACTTCTTTTGTGATTATTCACATTTGTTAGTAAAGGTATTCTAATCAGGTTTTACTTAATTTAGCTGTACTTGCCTTTCGGATTGGGTCCTGTAGGGCTCTCCTCTTGCATTTATTCACCACCTGCTTTACTGGTTTCTTACACAACCACACGGTACCTTCCTGGAACTTGCATCAAGTATATAATTATCCTCTCAACATGGAAACATTTTTATTCCGTTGTACCGCCAAATATCTTTAAAGATACGAAGTTAATTTACAATATGAGTTGAGGTTCGGTTGAGAGTGAATACCCTACAACTCTTGCTTTTGTAAAACAAGGTTGCTTTGATCTACGTATTATATCAAAAGGGTATAATTAGAAGCGAAGATTCTGACTGATCCGTTCTCAGATCCGATCCTTTTAGGATTTTAGGTAAAAGTTCTACTTTTATTATTTCGTGATAATGAGTTAAAAATAGTTGAAGAGGAGGATATATCGCAGTTTGTACACTAGAAGATGGACAGCTTTTAAAGGGCAATGTTTAGGCAGTGGAGTTTAAATTTAATTTAGCCTCCAGACCTCAATTGGGTAAATTTTTTCAGATTAGGTATATACTAACTAGTCTTTGCAGTCTACAGTTTTCATGACATGCTTTTAAATTTTTCAATACGGTAACGTTTGTGGTTCCAGGGGCAAATCTCGTCGGCAATTACTCACAACCAGGGTAGTCAATAAAATTCACTAAGTGCTGTAGGAGTTTAACAGTTCAAATATTAATTAGTAGGTCGGCGGTTATAACTCTTAATGGATTGAATAAGCCAAGGATTATTTATTTTTAAATGATACAATTAACATGCCTAGTATATTCGCCGAAAAATAATAAATTTCATGCATATTTTTCTTTTATTAAAAAAAAAAACAGGAATTGTTGTAATTATTATGCCCCATATTACAAATACTTTCCATTACCATAATGATGATGATGATGATGATGATGATCCCAAAACCAGCAATCATAAAAGGTAGTAATAAGTAAGTGAGTCCTTTGACACGGAAATGCTATTTTTACTGCCTCGTCAGTATTTCCTCGTAAATTTAAATTTGAGGTGAAAAATTTGAAAATTTCCGGAAGGATAATTTCATTGAAATTTCACCTCCACCAAATTAAGAAGTCCAATCACTTCCTAAAAATAAATAAATAAATATTTCAGTGCCTACCCTGATTTATGTTGGCATACATAATTACACTGCCGTGCAGGCAAAACAAACAGTGTAGAAGAGCACCAGATCCTCTAGGATCATACAATGTAAATTTATGGTCATGCATATGTATGAAACAAGTGAAAACGTTTTGTCGAGGCACAAAAATTTGAATACGTCAAAAATGTTATATTAAGCCAGGAAATGGAAAATTAATGATCTGATTACCCTTTCAAAAATGCATGGTGTCCTTTCCATTATTAACTAAACATGAATTTAGTCGCTCACATGTCACCGATAATTTTTTCCGTAATATTTCACCTCAACGGAGTAGACTACGTACACATGTGTCTAGAAGTCTAGGTGGTGCCAAACATCAGAAGACCACATCAAAGGATGGCATCCATTAGTGTACTGGTCGCAGAGTCTATCCGACACATATTCAAATGAAGGGTGTTGTCGCTTATTCTAAGAAAGATAAATACGGGATTTTCGAGAAACCACAAAATCACAGGCATCAGTTATGCGATAACCAGACTCATATATCAACGGTTACTACCTTGCCCACAATCTCCAGCAGAGACTGCCACTAATTTTCCATTTTATTTCTCATTCCACCGAAAAATTTGTCTCCGAGATGATTTCATATGCTGCTGGCTGTTGGACCCCTTATCGCAGTAAGGCACATATGTGTACTATCCTTTTTTCGGTGGTGTACATCCAAGTTGAGCAGATTAATTTGCATATGAGGCGTAAACACTACCACTATGTATACTGTTTCTATAATTCATTTATCCAAAAATATGTATAGTAGCCGGGACGGTAACGGGTAACGGGGAACGACCAGAATCATGTTGGGAGATTCGTTCATGATTCTAGGCTAGGGACTCCCTCTACTATACTAATTGTGGTGTTGGTGGTGTCGAGATTCCACAGTTTCTGACTGCCTTGTTAGTTTTGGTTGCTGTTGTTATCTACCCAAATTTGCATACGTGATTCACGAACAGATAGCATAATATGAAACGTAAATTCTTTGTGGCCTACATATTTGATCCCGACTATTCGGGGGGACTCCAACAGCTCCCCTCCCCAACCCCTGCTCGGGCTATGTTATGCACAAAAGTTGAGCGCTAACAAAGTTTGGTAAAATTGCACACGTATGAATTTCGGGTTTCAAATTTATTTCCCATGATTTAGATGGCGCTCTGTGCAATTTGCTATCTTTTAAAACTTTCGAAGGACCTTTTTTGGAGATAAGTGGAACAAATTTAATGTGGGAAACAATTTAAAGTGCGAACTTTTTCTTTATTCCTCTTTATGCGCGAGATTTTTACAATTTCCAGATAAGTTGGTTAAACGCCCTGCAAACTTTGCTGCAATGATTTTCCTCTACGAACCAAAAAAACCACTTTGAGATAGCTTTGACCGAAAATGGGGGAAATTTTAGAAAAAATCCGTTTTTATCTGCCCTGAGATTTATCTGGTCCATAATCGCAGTCCATCATTGCCTCAAAGCATGTGGGCATTAGGGTACTATGCCTGAATTAAATGGTCCTTTATTCCTCGGTGATTAAATATTGATTAATGTGTTGACGATTCAAAGTGTGTAGCCGATCTAAGTCAATGGAAATGGTGCTGGTACTCAAAGCCAGATAGCTGTTAATGCATTTCACTCCCACTTTATCCTAATGGATTTAACTCCATTCTGGGTAATGCAGGGGAATTACTTTATTAATAAGATTTCAGGCCTTCGTCATACTCCTGAGATATTAATTTATACCTGTGCTAAGTTATTTGACATATTTGCGCTTTGTGGTTGTGCATATGCTGCTTTGATGTTGTGCTATGGAAATTGAATTGAATTATCAGGGAGATCTAGACAGAGTATTAATATGAGGCAAAGTGAGCACTTTTCAACACCAATGTTTAGTTAGTCAAAACATTAGTAAACAAAACAATAAATACGGGACCAATATGGCAACCTTAGGGAGTATGAACAGAAAAATAGTTATGGACCTACAGACAGCTTAAAAATGTCAAATTGCTTTGAACTTTTTTGATGAGGAGTACGCTCGAAAGAACTTTTTGAGTACTTGTGCTTTGTTCTCGTGTAATTGGCGACCTTGACATTATACACCACCCATCTTTTGTCAAAACAAACTTCATAAAATAAACTTTAGAGGCATCCAATTCATATGGCTAAGACAATCCTGGAGATTTTCCTTAGAAATGTTAAAAGTGTTGATGAGATGTCGAGGTGGAGAAGCTCCTGTCCAAATCACACATTCAAACAAAGCTATTGTTCGATTAGTCAATCCTTGGAGAGTTTAATGGAAGAATACTTCCCGAATGTTCCAACCCTACTACGAACAAGTTCGCTATGTCAGCTGAGTCGCCGGGATTTGATGACCCGTAAAATTTACGTGGCTAATATAAGCACCTAATTGGACCTTCGTCTCCCACCAACAATACACGAAATTTCAGATAACCGGCTTTTGTTCACAAAGAAACAGAGACTTTTTCATCTAAAGGCTTTGGTTTTATTTATATTACCGGGAAGGAGACTAATGTTGGATCTGAATCCAGTTGAGTCTAATGCTGGAGGATCTAATGAAATACTTTCTCGCTTTCTGAAAATCATTCTTCGATTCCATTTATCATTCAAAGGTATTCAGAAAACTATTGGGACAATTCTCGTTTTTTTTTCATGGGCAGTTAAATACATTGAAAGCTATCTACAGGGCCGCTTACAGTTTATTAAGGTAGTAAATGACTTTTCAGATCCCTTGCCTATCAATTATGGAATACCTCAGGGTTCCATTCAAGGACCACGATAAGTTAACCCCAACACCTCTTCCACAAAAAGGTTCGTTGAAAAATCTGGGGGGTAGCACTCAACTCTGAATTCACCTGCTGTAACCAATTGCCCACTGCATAAATTCTGGAAAAATATGGGTTAATTCTAATATACTACTGCTTAGTGTGCGAAAATAACTGGCTAAAGCACTTGTAATCTCCCGCGTTTCTTATTTAGTAGAGCGATGTTCCCTAAACTTATTAATGACGCCCTCCGGTTCATACTTTTCGTATTACTTAGAAAGGCAGAAGAATTACCATCTTCAACCAAGAATTGTCCGAGAAGACAAAATTCTAAGATACCTTTTTTTATAGTTTGCTTCTGATTGGGTTTACATTCTTCATCTTGAAGAAATTTTGCATTTCTATCCATGGAGCAATCAGAGTAATTATGGTTATAAGAAGGAGAATGCTACACTATTATCCTTTAGTGAGGTAATTATGTATGTAATCGGTGCATAAACACCTTAGCATGAGAACAATTAACCTCTCTGAAGGCAGCCATTTATCGTTAATGAATTCACCATCCCCCATGCCATTATAGAGTTTTCTTGGCTTTGCATATGATGTGTCTATCTGCAGACAGTGCAGACCTTAACAACTTGACGAGTTATTTTCCAGAAAGCATGCTATCACTGTTGTGGAAGAATGCCCACAGAGTTATATGATGAGAATTCTGCCCTATGGCTAAGGTACACGCAGGAATGTTTTTCTATGACTTGCTGCATCAAATGTAAAAGTATGGTCCTTGACCTTTAGAGTAATGTTACACTAGCGAGAACATGGTCAATATAAAAGGACAAAAATGTATCCTAAATGAAATTGTTACTATAAATAGCGGCAAGTTTTACACGCTCTATATTTGTCTGGGTAACATGTATCTAGAGTTACTTGAATTCAGTACCTATAAATGTGCGCGTGCCACGTGCTTTTTTCAAAAGAAGCAACAACAAAAAATTGACGTTGCTTGAACTTGACTCTAATCTCTGAAGGAATTGTTAAGAATGCATCCTCATGCAACAATCATTCTGCTGTGAATAAGATGTCTACCAGTCCACTCACTGTTAAAGTAAAAGGTCTTACTATATGTATATTCATTATTTTCCGTTATCTTTTTACCTGGTTACATTGTTATGTCCCTTGTGTGTAATTTATATCTTAAGGGAAAAAAAGGAGCAGAAACGAAATTCCCTGGAGAGAACTTATTCGAAAGGTTTTTCCCTTTGTGTCTTTTGTCATGCTTGCAATCACTTCAAATAAAAGAACAGTTGGAGTGAATCCTATAATAGGAGACGTACCGAAAAAAAGAGTATCTATATCCAAAAAGGGAGGTCCATTCGAAATGATGCACAATTCATGAAAATCGAAGAATCTAAAACATGGAACAGAATCATCTTTCAATCCCTTAGCGATTGTACGTACAAACATGCAGCCTAGAGATTTATATTCCTTTAAAGGAGCATGTGGAAGGATTATGTTAAAAGGGTCTATTTGAACTTTTCAACCTCCCACAAATTCAGAACGGATTGAAGGCGTGTTATCCATTTTCATATTGCAAAAAGTGAAAAATAAAAAAGAAATAAGTTTATCACAAAGTTCGATATAAGAATCCTTTTTTTTCGTGTGTGTGTGTGTAGAATAATGTGAAGATGAGATCAGAAAAGCGAAATTGAATCTGATCCTTATGCGATAATATTCAAAAGCGGCGGAAGAAGGAAAACAATGAAATTCGATTTTGACGATGGCTAAATTGGATTAAAAGCGTTTTCAAGTCGAAATTTAAACGTAATTTGTATATTATATTCCTCCCTAGGCTTTTACAATAAAAAAATGACAAGGCTGCGGATATATGAGTGTTTGTCTCTACCAGTCATGGAAGCGAGGCGGTGATGGCCCCACCTTACAATTTACTACCCTGTGTTGTTTATTTATTAATGTTTAAATAGCTTTTCGGTGTTATATATCCTGCAGGAAATTTCCCGGAAAACATTTAAAAGGTCAATTAGGCAATTTTGAACACATTTTTGCTACATTTGAAGTATTTAAAAACAAGCAGAATAATCCCTACGAATAATTATATGACATTTTTTGGTGGGGTTCATAATAACCAAAGTGATATGAAGCACATAAATTGAGATAGATTGATAAGTAGCGTTTTTGTATTCAGTTCGTCCTTAATCGCGATATCCAATAAAGTATTCAGTAAAGGACAGATTAGACTTTTATGCTAGACCAGTTTCATAGTAAAAATGTAACCGTAGCTATTCCAAATATTTCCTATGACTCAACGAATTTCGTGCAGGAAACTTTAACCTTCAAGGAGGGCTGGATGACTTCGCTTATTGATATTATGTTTGGTTGGCTTGTGTCGGGTGTTTGAGTTCAATAGTCCAAGGCCCAAATTATTACACTTTGCCAAGAAATAAATATCAATTCTTATGACGAGAAAAAAACTTCTTCCTGCGAAAGTGATGATTTATTTTTTAATTGAGACAATCTGGACAGTAGACTCTTTTGCGACTTTGACTTAACGAGTCCTTTTGTGACCAGTTCTAATTGTTTAGTTTACTTTCATCCGCTGAAGAATGAGCCCATTAATGAAGCTCATGAACTTTTTTACTGGCAGCTGCCTAACATTCGTAGGTATTGTAAATGCCTTCCAGAGGTGAGTTTGCCTTGATCGCTATAAAGTGTCGCATTTGCAGAGCATACCCTTGAACCTCGTCCACTGATTGTCCTGAACAAGAGGACAAGTGGTAATTTAATGGACAATATCCAGTGAGGGAGTTAGCAATGGTCTTCATCTTAGTTTTGCTGATTAAGACGAACATCTTCTCTTGTCTGAGGCCGAAATGATTTTTTATGATTTTGTCTAAGCACAGAAAACAACCGTATGAAGCATACACCCACAGCTTAGGCAGAGTGGAATTTCAGAGAAAGGGAGATTAGAAAATTTTAACCTGACAAATGTTGCAAATAATTCACAATTTTTGCCATGAAATCTTACTTTGTAATATCCCAGAAGTACAATTCCCGTCAGTAAAATTGTCTCAACCCCTAATACTGAAATAATCACTGTGGCCTTTACAGGAATGGAATCCAGGCCACAAAGAAGGAAATCTGCAGGCATACGACAGGTTAAAATTCGAAAATGGGTAATTCTATACTTGCCTTTGCAAGTCGGTGTGCAGTTTTATTTCCATGGATATTATTAAAGCAAAATGTGACCATAATATCATCTTTAGCTTGGGTGCACAGGTTGTTCCCAGAAGCCGTATATAAGGTTGGTGTAGCTTTACTTATTACCATTTCTGAGTGAGCGTTCCACATAACTCTTCCATCAACTTCTTCTAAGAATCCTATGGTTGTTCCCCTTATAGAAGGAGTTCACATGTTGAGAGTTCTCCTTTTCATGAAGGGAATATTAACTCAAAGGCGTATCTGTGGATATCAATTTACAATTTGCATTAACAATAAAAACCAGTTCATTTTCTACACTCAAGTTATGATATATGATGTCTTTCGAAAGATGTGCTTCCAATTTTACGAGGGAGAGATTTTACAAACGTAGAAGACCTTCAGATTGCACCGTTTCTAAATTGGTTACGGTGACCCTTTCGCGCCTAATGTGTTATATGTGATGGATGGAATATATAAGAAAATCGTAATTATTTTAAAGAATATTTACCCAACTATAACGTAGTAAAAAATAAAAATAAAACTAGCGCAATTCAAATTAAGAAAAAGTCAGCACGAAAGGGATTAAACCGGCTTAGATTTCTCAAAGTGGGTATTGTATAATTATATAATAGAAAACTAGTACGACCGACCCTATAATTGCAACAATATGGCATTAATTCTCTACAGCATCAGTGCATTAGATATGTATGCATATCGTCACTAACTAACCTAGAGGCTCTTCTTTGAACTTTAATATTAATATTCCTTGGATGACAGAACTTATCTACTTCTTGGCAAGTTTTACAACTGCACTAACTGATTAACGTGGACTTCAAACAGAACTCAATCAGCGCAGCTTAGGCAGAAGGAAATTTCTGGGAAGACTATGCTGAAAATTGTTATTTAACCTGACAAATGTTTTAAGTTAAGCCCAGCATTTTTAGGGTGAAATTTTATTCTAAAGTATAATTTCTATTTAATAATAATACTGATAGCAATATTCCCAGTTTGTTAGAGCCTCTAGCGTGCATATATTGTCTCAACTAGTGTTGAAAAAAGTTGAATTGCCCGAATAAGAAACATGTGAAAGGTAGGAGGACGCCGTAAACGAGCCCATGAACTCGGATATTGTACGGAGAAATTTCACACGAAACAAGCACTATTAAATTATTTCATTCTATTTATTTTCACTGCACTTTGTAACATTTTAACAACTTCAAATGGGGACAGTCTATAGGCGGTACACATGTCCTTCACTGCTTTGTTCATTTAGAAAAAAAAATTAGAAAACAGAACCCCAAATCAAATGAGCAAAACGTATACTTAACTTCGAATTTATTGACTAGAATATCCCGCGATCGGTCACGATCCGTTTTTTTAACTCATTCGCCTTGGATTCTTTCGTATGTCCTTGTCTTCTTCATAATTAAGGTTACACCCTTTCCTCATATTAAATTCTTTTTTCTCGAGATCTTCTTTTCCTCAGCTTGTGCCCTGCCTCGAAATGAATTTTCTAGCGATCACTAGCACTGGTCTCATTCCTCGGTTTCTCTTATGCAAGTGTTTGTACCACATACTAGGAGTGCTGACTTTATCAAAAAAGAACCCCCATTTACTCAAGTTTCCGGATAATTCCAAAGAAACTTGGTAATCTTGGTATATATTTTTGGTATTCTTGATTTGCTTTTATAAAAGATTCTATATTTTCTGAATTTTCGTGTGGTGTCAGTAGAATTGCCTCAACCACTGGGACTTTTTTTTTTAAAGTTTCTTCATGTTTTACCGTTGGACAAAAGTCCATACCCAAGTCATGGTTGCCATCTTATCTGAATTTGCAGAGCACACTAGGAAATGTAAATTCCAAGAGTGTGAATCCGGACAAAAGTCCACACCTTATTTAGTTTGGTCGTGGTCAAGTTTTTTTAACTAAAACCTGACTTCTGTAACATCTCTCCACCACATCATATCTGTACACTGTGTGATTGCAGTTGTATCCTCCCTCTCCCTGTAGCTTAAAGATTTGGGCCCCTTTTCAAGTTAAATTCCTATTTCTGACGTAGAATTAAATTTAGTCTGTTGAAATGCGGGACCACAAAAGACACGTTTTCTAAGAATTTATTCTTCACCTCCTCATGTGATTTTGTACAATTCACAGAACCATAATCTCTCCTGAATTAATCAAAACACAAAGGCCAAAAACTTTAATAGCCACAAAACCACATTCAGAGCACGTCGCAGACTTGTTCCAGTGAGCTTTTATCTTTTATTTTCGGAGAAAACATTCCTGCTTGATGACTTAGACCTTTTTGTCTAGATAACTAAATAAGTACGCTAGTTATATAGAGACAAGTGTTCCATGGGCACTTATACCACATTCCATGAAATATGGATTTGGAAGAGGACTTACTTGCCTCTTTAGGGTGCACACACGTTATCCCACGTGCTCATACAGAATTCCGGTGTGGATGGAAAGACCGAATTCGTACAGATTCTGGTTGCGAAATCATGTAAAAAGGCAACCAGTGCCTGAACCGAATTCATTACGAGGTTTCTGCCATAGTCCTCTTTTTTTGTGTTATTTGCCATAATCTGTGGTCGTCCTCTGCAGCTGCTCGAATTAAAGTGTGCTCCCCAGTCCTGGGGCGATTAAATTTATTTAAGGTTTGGGCGCACAATGGCCAGGACCGGAGGCAGGACTGCATTCCATCTTTGCCGTCGACTACTTTAATTACATTTATCAAATTTTTATTTCTACCTAATTTTATCTCTTCGGAGTCGTTTTGAAAAATTTCTACAGTGCCATTTTCGCCTCTATTTTCGCTAAATTCAACGGTCCGGGGGAATTTTGTGTCTTGTGGTACAACCGACTGGTGAATTATGGCCTCAAATGTTCGCTGACTTTCAGTAGATGTCATGTTAGGGAACATTAATTATGAAATTTTAAATTTATTTAGATACTTTGTTTACTCAAGCAAAACGTTCCACAGAGCAAAAATCTCGAACTCTAGAATGATGTGTCTCTCAAGTGCTATCTATGCATCTTTGCATAGAGACGACGAAAAAACAGTGCCAAAGGAACACTCTCCCATTTGTCATAACGACGTATGGCGATAAAAGTGGAATTTATGCAGATGAGCAGCATTTTATAGATACTTGGTCAGTACGAAAATATAAGGGTTCGTTCGTTCCACTTCGACTGTAAGAAAATTTCAGTAGTGGTTTCCTTTTTTCCAGGCATTCTGAATAATTGGCAAAGATAAGAAAACAGAAGTGAATTCCTCTGGAATGTGCATTTCCGGATAGAATACTGTGTAGAAGTAGGAAAAATCAACATCGGAATAATTTTCTTTATAAACACTGATTGGATCGCCGTGATCTCTGTACCAGATGTCGACAAATAGGTTGGTTTTCTTTATAGTACCTTATTTTGCCTGCACAATAGGTATGTTCTTTTAGTTGCCAGTAAACCTATCTGATCATAATTCTCTCCTATTATTCATATGCTTACAGCAGCGATAGACTATATAGTAACTAGAAACCCTTTAAATTGTCTGGCGTTTTGAATAATGTCGTTCACTACGTTACCAAATACTGCGTTTTATCCGTAGAGCTTAGATACTTTACCAATCATCAAGGTTAAATCCTACGCTGCTTCTTACGGAACTTTGGAAAAACCTATACTATCTCGAAGAACTCTGGACAAAATGATAACGAATTCCGACCCATCAGTGTCCTTCTATTTCTCTCATGGGTCCCAGAAAAATGTTCTTATTCTTTTTTTTCTTTTATGACAACAACATGTAAAATAGGGGAGACCGGAGCTAAGTTTGTGCTACTTCTTCTTTGGGAATTTTCAATAAAAAAATAAAAGTTTTTAGCTAGCGTTTTCCGTTGCTTCGTTTCACCGCTAAACTTAAAATCCTAAAGTGAGCTAAGCTAAGCTAAGAGAATCAGGAATTTCTTTGAAGATTCCCATATTGCAGGCGACAACGAAAAAGGCCTAAAAGAAGTCGAAAAATTACTAAATCCGGGAGCTAAAACTTTTATAAATTCAATATTCATTAAGAGTAAATGAGTTCACCTAAGCCAGAAATGTCAAAGCTCTAAGCACCGAGATCCCGCACAAAGGAGACAGGTTTCGACGTCCGTACAAAACACAGCGCGCAAAGATTCCGCACGTAACACATCACCACCTGGACACCTTGTTGGGCACATTCTCCAAATCGTGAGTGAAAGGGCTTGGTGCGGGGTTCATACGTGACAAAGAGTACGAAGTCCCCAACCTGGATACCTGTAGCTTCGTATCCTTCCCGCGTGCACTGGGTGAGTGCACCAGCAGACCAGGGAATACCATGAAAAGCAGGTCCAAGGAAACCAAATAGCCCCAGCTATACCGTGGTATCTCCTGACTCCATTGTACGCCTCAGTTCCTAATCCCTACAACGGCGTGCATTTTTTTTTCTATATGCGACCTGGACGAGGCCGCGGCTTCTTTTGTACAACCCACCCCACCCCATCTTTAATGTCAAGCATGTCGGCCACCGAATGTCGTACATCTCCGGGTTGAGGGAAACCCTGGCTCTGCTTAGTGGGCCCTCGAACTCCTGGAGTGGATCCTATTGGATGTGAGGGTTCTTTAGGGCATACACCAGCCTCCCACTGGGATTGATCGTGATGTGTATCGGATCATCATGCAGTTACCTGAGCTGGCTTAGTCTAGAGTATGAGACTAGCTTGAGTCTCGGCCCTGAGTTTAGATGGAACCAACCCGAGAAGATGGTTATCGAACCAGATCACATTCATCTGATCCATAACATTAGAACAGCTTCTTTCATCTTATTCTTGTCGACAAGTTTGGTTTTGCACTTGCAGGCGGATACTATTTTTGAAATGTGCGCAACATTTATGTAAAAATTCCTCTCGCTACTTTACTGCAATTAAGTCAGATATGCACTGAAAAATTTGTAAAAGAAGAAACTGTACAGTTTCTCGTTTTTTTTTGGAATTACAACTGACATATCACGTGCAATTGACAAAGATGAGGCATCTATTCTAGTCTTCTTGGATTTCATCAAGGCATTTAGCATCATTCAAAGACAAAGCTCATAATTAATTACTTAACTTCTTATAAAGCAGTTTTCGTGAAATCATCTAATTCATTCCTTTTTTTCATCTTTTCCGGAGTACCTCAAGGATCTACACTGGGTCATCTCCTATTTTCTTTTTTATTTCATATTATTTAGGCTGTTTCAATCCACCTTATCTGCCGCTTTGTCCCACACAATCCAATTACCAAGAACTCGGTCACATCTAACTTGAATACAGAATAGCCGTTTTCACCGAGCTTGCTGCAGATGAGTTCATCTGCTTGGGAGGTCACTAGTAATGCGCACTCAGTAATTGAATCTAACTTTGTAGTGAAATTAATGTGCCCAATCTAAAAATATTATCTGAAAGATTTAGCGGCTGTGCAAGAATTTCTATTTTTTTCCACAACTGTCCCACTATAAGGCACGCAATTCCGAAAATGTAAGGGTTGTTAAGCTCTTCTGGGAATGGAAGGCTGAGGCTCAGCTAAAATGGTCTCCTATCTGAGATTAAACAATTCTCATAGTATTGTTTGTCCCTCGCCTTCATATGGCGCCTCTATCAAAACCAACTGATTTTTACCTCTCCTAAACCCAAAGATTGGTAAAAGAGCGTCCACTCGTGGACGACGAAAAAAATGAAATGCAATATTTTATATATATATTTCATTTTATATATACATAGTATGATTAGTTTTGTCTCCTGCTGTTTCCTCAGCTTTATTTCATATTATGCTACAATTGCAACCGCACATACTTATCGTTCTGTATGTAGGTTAACGTGCTCTTGTATAGTGAATAATTGAAATGATCCGCCTCCTTGAATTCCTTATCCAAATCCCTAAATATTCCAGGAATACAATAGCTCATTTCTGTGAATGAATTGCACTAAAAGCATTCATGGTGAAAACTTAATTGGCTTACATCAATTGTTACGTCAGAAGGCACATAAGATCATATGGCATCTAGCTCCATAAGCCACAGCAGTTAAAGTAATTGAGTTACCTATTTCCTCTGTAGGTTATATTGTTCACGTATGGAATGGTAGTTGACCTCACATTCCCTGCAGACATGCAACAGAGTATTTAATTTTATGGCAACAACATTTTCCCAATTCGAGTGGCTTTAGATGTCATCTCCGAAGATGAAAAGACAATCCAATCAACTCCCACTGGAGATATATCCCAGTCATCGTTCATAAGTTCCATTAAGTCATAAGCCATCCCTGAAGAATCCCCATGTCTGCACATCATAACATATAAAAACTGCAATTTCTGCAGATGGACACAAAAACAAGGTACATAAAGTACAGAAGAGGGGCAGCAGCAAACAGGTCAGAGGTTAATGCACCACTTCCTATTGCCTCGTTGTCTTGGCTCAGAGCGCCTAGTTGCATCATCCTCATAGTCATAGCAGCACCGAACAATAGTTGTCGACATCAGAACAAATGCGACTCGTGATTTTCAAGAGTTGGCCTTTTCCCGTACTTTCTTTTCTTACTACAAGGGAAGAGTTACGCTTGATACTTTCTTGTTCTGCTCCACATTTGAATCTTGGATGGTGATGGTGTTGGGTCTTTGAGATGTGTAAACCGAATAGTTGCATAAGAATCCGGCTGTCTTCTGCTTTTCCTCCTTACCGGAATGCAAAATTCGCTACTGTGGCACTTGCTGTGGGGAGATTCTTCATCTTGGTAGTACAAGTCGTATATGGACCTGTGAACATGATGGAAATGAGACTTGAAAGCATGAAAAATTCTTTGTCTGCTGGAGCTGGAGTTGGAGTTGGAGTTGGAGTTACTCAAAAAGAGCCACCGTATGCACTGACAAAGTTCAACAGACGAACTTTACCAAAATGTCAGGTTTACTTTTGAATAAGCCGACTGGAGGAAATATGCTAATAAAATGGAAATTTTCAAGTTATTTGAACTTTTTTTTAATGTGACTGCTTTCAGGAAACAATGCAATTTTATTTTAGTCCTCTACAAGTTAGATAAAGAGGACTTAATGGAGGCATGATAAACAGAAAAGTTCAGCCGACGACGTCTAAAATATTTTTGTTTGCTCTTGTTTGAAAAAAAATATTTGGAATATGTAAAATTTTAAAGATGAATTTTTTTTTACTATAAGAGGTTTTCATAAAATTTAAATAAAAACTACTTCGAAGAAAGCGGCAATTCCTTTGTTTTTTTTTTTCAAACTGTCCTTTAATATTAATTTGAAACTTCTTCCACATTTTTTCACTGAAAAATCAGCTTCATCCATTCACCTTCAATATAATTCCAACTACCTCAAACTAGGAATAACTTTATTTTTTACATTACACCTATCAAAGGTCCTGCTTTTCGACGCATTGATATGGTTGACATTCTGTCAGTTTTCTCTTCAGTGCTATTCAAATGCATACAGCCGTCCACTTTTTCCTGATTCCATCCATATGTGGATTGCAATATGCACATACACCTGAACCTTTTTTAACGCGGCTTTTTTTATACGCGATTTGCTTTTAACGCGGGTTTTGATGCGTTTTTCCGCGTGTTTTTAACGCAATTCCTTTCTTTTACGTGATTTTTTAAGCGGCTTGTTTTCTGTTCAAATTTTCAACCCATTCTGCCTAACGCAGTTACCAGTTATATATGTACCAGTACTAGTTATACTCGCTACCAAAAATTCTTAAGTAAAAAACTAAAAGGCCATTTTTTCCATGCAATTTACGTCTACGTGATCCTTTTCTACGCAATTTGATGGCCTTTTCGCGGTTCGATTTCTTGCTTTTATGCGGTTTTTTTTTACGTGGTTTCTGCCTTTTAGTGGTACGCATCCTTCGCGTAGAAAAAGGTCCACGTATATTACTTATTATTTAATAGTATCACAGCTTCTATCACAATAGGCCTCGGTTGCTCCAGTTCCACAAAACGTATCGCTTCCCCACAGCCTACGGAAAGTATTATAGAAAATTATGTGCAGTCACATTATGAAGTCATTGGAACAAAATAATTTCTTCAGTTGACCACTGCCGGATTTCCATTTTTGTTTGTTAGTATCGTTTCATAGATTCCAGCAATATTTACAATACCTCCGATGTACCTCAGCGGAACCATTTTGGTCCTCTCTTATTTATTATTTACATCAACGATGTATCCATATTCAAATATTCTTTGTATGCAGACGACGACAAAATTTTTCCTGTTGTTTCTGCTGTGATCGACGCCTTTTATAAATTGTGACCTATAAATTGCCTTCTCCTCTAGCAAGAGAATTCCACTGGTTTTCAGTTATACCATAGATAGCTGTGTTCTTGTCAGACTTGATAGCATCAAGGAGTTGGGGATCTGGTTAAAGTGCTGTTTTACGTCCTATGACCACATTAATGTGATTATTAATAAGGCCAATTCGACCTTGGATTTCGTTAAGAGATAGGCTAGAGAATTTAATTATCCCTTAGATCAGTTCTTAAGGGTACGCTTGCTGTGTTTGGTTTCCATTTTACAGCACTAAAATTAATCGTGTCGAGGCTGTTCAGAATCGATTTGTTCGTTTCGCACTCCGTGGCTTTCCTTAGAGTAATGCCCTTATTCTGCCCCTTATTTAGATAGGTTCAACCCTATATAACTTAATTCTCTTGAACTTAGACGCAATAATTCCAAGACTTGCTTTTGATTGACTATTGAATACTTTGCCTTGTTATGCTCTTTTAACCTAGATTAACCGGGTTTTTAAGACTACAGCAAATCTTTCAAGATTTTTTTTTTATTATGAGATCTGTGTAATATCCTACTGTAGCTCTAGCTGCGTCCGGGTCTAATGTGTCAATGTGTTGATGCCGACCCTATGGAAATCGGGATTTTCTTCAAATTTTCGGTTTTTATGAGCTGCTTACATCAATGTCTCAGTGTTTTTATATGACTTTTAGTAACATTGCTTTTATTTTAGCCAGAGATTATAAATATGGGAACTAAGCTCTATTAACTTTCCTATTGATATTACGAGTTGTTTTTTTGTTAGTATTTTGTACATAAATGAGGAGGGAATAAGTAGATCCAACTAAGTACCTTTGAGTTCCACTTGAAATCTCCGATTTAGTCCTTTCTTAGACAAGGACAAGATTTTTAATGGCACTTTCTTTTGAGGACCAGCAAAAATCGCAAATTTGTAAGTTAGTAAACTATACAGATTCCTTGATAGCTATAGCTGACTAAAGCTCACTATTCTTCTTAGGTAATTTATTCAATCACTTACTTTTCCCGTTTCGTGGTTGTTCTTACAGAACCATAAGCCAAGTAAGATGAATGATGTTTCTGCTAAAATTGATAGGAGTTTTCTTTCTTAGTATTTTACCCAAGCTATAGAGACTAAAGAAATCGCCATGAT
>QYTT01094388.1:24283-52893 GCA_006980735.1 Dasypogon diadema
CGACGCCTTTTATAAATTGTGACCTATAAATTGCCTTCTCCTCTAGCAAGAGAATTCCACTGGTTTTCAGTTATACCATAGATAGCTGTGTTCTTGTCAGACTTGATAGCATCAAGGAGTTGGGGATCTGGTTAAAGTGCTGTTTTACGTTCTATGACCACATTAATGTGATTATTAATAAGGCCAATTCGACCTTGGATTTCGTTAAGAGATAGGCTAGAGAATTTAATTATCCTTTAGATCAGTTCTTAAGGGTACGTTTGCTGTGTTTGGTTTCCATTTTACAGCACTAAAATTAATCGTGTCGAGGCTGTCCAGAATCGATTTGTTCGTTTCGCACTCCGTGGCTTTCCTTAGAGTAATCCCCTTATTCTGCCCCCTTATTTAGATAGGTTCAACCCTATATAACTTGATTCTCTTGAACTTAGACGCAATAATTTCAGGACTTGCTTTTGATTGACTTCAAGGTTCTATTGAATACTTTGCCTTGTTATGCTCTTTTAACCTAGATTAATCTGGTTTTGAAAACTACAGCAAATCTTTCAAGTTTTTTTTTATTATGAGATCTGTGTAATATCCTACTGTAGCTCTAGTGTCTAATGTGTCAATGTGTTGATGCCGACCCTATAGAAATCGGGATTTTCTTCAAATTTTCGGTTTTTATGAGCTGCTTACATCAATGTCTCAGTGTTTTTATATAACTTTTAGTAACATTGCTTTTAATTTACCCAGAGATTGGAAGTTAGTAAACTATACAGATTCCTTGATAGCTATTGCTGACTAAAGGTCACTATAAGTTGCGTATTCTTTTTAGGTAATTTAGTCAATCACTTACTTTTCCCGTTTCGTGGTTGTTCTTACAGAACCATAAGCCAAGTAAGATGAATGATGTTTCTGCTAAAATTGATAGGAGTTTTCTTTCTTAGTATTTTACCCCAAGCTATAGAGACTAAAGAAATCGCCATGATATTATCATTATATACCATAATCTACCTAGACCTTTACTCTACCACTTCAAGCAGAACGAAATTTTCTTAGAAAGTACAAAAACTTTACATAATCAACTTTAAATAAAATTTGCCTTCCCCATGCCATGAAATACTGTACCGGAAGACGTGCACTATGAAAAGGACCAGGAACTGATTAATATTCCGGCAAATAATTCAAAAACTGAAGCACACTCCATTACACTGGCAGTGATCGGCTCTGACTAAGCCGAACCTGAAATAGCTAACGAATTCAACTTTCGCCATGAATATTCATGCGTGGTAAGTATTTAAAGTGATTTGCATTAACATTTGCAAATGTTGTCATTACCACGAGCTGCAACTTGGACAAGAGCGTAACGCCTCTTCCACGCATGCCAGAGCGAACGGACTGGATCCAGGACAGGAGGATTCGATAGTCATGCTCTAAATCTCTTTGCTAATTTTTTTCCAATCCACCTACTAATGTAGTGCTGCAGGCAATGATTTCGTGTTGGCTATAGGATTTATGGCAAAAAATTATGCTACAAAATTGTCCATTAACTCGTCCTGTCCGCATTCTGCGAATGAATTTGTTTTCCTGTCACTGACGAATGGTGTACCGGCCAGGGCTCCAACGGTGTATATGGGGTGCGAAATACAACATAATTTCGGGGGGAATTGAAGCGTCGCGCCAGCCTTTTGAAGTGCGCTTAAAATGCAATCATAAATCGATTTGGCATGGCCTCGACGACGACAACAGCCAGGATAACAACTGGCAACAAAGGAAAATATTTGCAACACCAATCGATTTGTTACGAGGCGCCGGACACAAAAAGAAGAACACAACAATTTCGCTCGTTACAAAATTATTGAATATTTTTTGTTGTTGTTGTCGCGTTTTCGGGAACGACAAGTCCGCAACATTTTTCACCAACACCAAATGAGTTTGAAAGGCAATTAATGTCCCGTTGTTTTTTTTTTGCAGCAGTTCGTCTGTTTTGGTCGAACCTATCGAGTGTCGAATATCGAGAGGTCAACACGCTCTAAATAGGGTTAGCCTGCCATCTACCCGTGGAACTGTGTAATCGGAGACTTATTGCCCCCAGTCCGATGCGGATCAAAGTTTTAATGAATGGATAATTTTGTTGTGATATTTGATATGCTGCGCCGAAATATGTGCCTCTCGACGTTAATTGTCGAGTAGGTGGATATGCCTGGAGTTTTTATTGCCGCCCTGGAAATTATAAGCACTCATGTCTCGCATTGTAATTAACTGCGTGCGGCAATAAATTCTCGTGTACGTACATAGTTAAGAAGACTTATGAGGACAACGTGTTTGAATACTAAACTCGGGGCCATTAGGATGGTTTATTAACGTCAGGATTACGTATGTGAGAAAGTATTCCCGTAGTCCTGGTGTGTTGGCTGCACTCATCCCATCCATGCCAGCAAAAGTGTGCACCACTTTACATTTGTAATTAAGTCGATGAATATTGCATTCAAAGGCACTGCTAAGGCTTCAGTTGAATATGAGTTAGAATTAATTACAATCAATGTGCAGGTGAATACAGAATACCCAGAATACCTGGGTGGGGAGTGAATAATCTCGAAGATATGTACTCGCCCGCATATGCTGAACAGTTATGGCAAGGCAGACCAACTTTTAGAAAAATTAGGAAAACAATAACATC
This sequence comes from Dasypogon diadema, assembly GCA_006980735.1. Classification (NCBI taxonomy): domain Eukaryota; kingdom Metazoa; phylum Arthropoda; class Insecta; order Diptera; family Asilidae; genus Dasypogon; species Dasypogon diadema. The sequence continues at coordinate 26,943 of QYTT01094388.1, forward strand.
GTAGCAATTCAATTCTTTTGGAGGAGACGTGCATCTAATTGCTTGACTGTCTTCATGCATATAAAGCAGTCACTGTGGGTTCGATAGTTCATTTTTGAATAGAAATGTTAATATTGAATAAACTCCCCAGATTTTTCAGTGATTCGATGTTTAAGGCCTACTGTACTGGAGTTCTAGTTTGTTTTATACTACCTGCACATTTCCACATGAGTCTATACAGTCAGGATGGGCAGTTTGGGTTTCACTGATTTGGTTGTAGAATCGAAGTGCCTGCAGATTAGACACTGCGATTTCTCGACTATGGGTAGATGCACGTAGGGAAGTATTACTATCTGCTCGTCGTTCACATCCCCCCCCCCCCTTTCCCACGATCCCAGGATCTGGTCTGCACGATTTATACTTAAAACTTATAACTGCATAAATTGAGCTACGAGTAGTTTACGGTGATTCCGTTCAGCAGAAATCCGGAATTAGTGGATTTGGAGGCGCTCGAAGTGTAACAACACCGTCGGACATGATCGCAGTTCTCATCCCCGCACGTACTCCAAAACGATATGAACTGATCACCCTGGCATAAGAAAGGTTTCAATGTCTTGTGCCAGTTACCTTGGCACTCCGTTGAACGTCGTTTTCGTATTGAGTGGGCCGATACAAACTTGGGGCGCTAACGACACACAAGTTCCGGGAAGCCTTGTTGGACTCCCGGAGTGATCTGGTTTAGCTGGATGGCATGCCCACCCGGGGGTTGATCTAAGGGTCATTCCTAGGACAACTGGCGGAGTTATTTAAAGCTATCCGAGACTCTATTCTAGTTCTTAAAAATTTTATCATTCTTTTAGGTTTCATTTTTTTATGTTTGGTATTAAAATTTTTTCTTTGGGATTTTTTAACTTTTGGGTTTTTATCGAAATTACTTAGGAATAGACTACATTGGTTATTCCTTTTAGAATTTTATATAATATTGTATTACTATTTATATAGTTTTATATATATTGTGTTACTATTTAATATTTTCGTATATATTGTATTGTAACGCGTTGAACTGGAATTGAACCAATGCCCTTGTGATTTGCAACGGCAGTTATTTGGGTAGTTCAGTGGTCAGAGTATCCGAGAGGAAGTCGGGAAATCGCTGGTGCGATTCCACCTGTGTGTGTTTTAAATGCTATACGAAATTAACATCACTTTAAATTTACATTTGTCGATTCTAATAAATTTTAATAAAACAATTTTGACGAATTTCAGTTGATTAAAATTGAAAAATGTTTACTCTAATAATTTATAATTATGTGAGTTACAAACTATAGACCAGATGGTGAAGGGCCATTTAGCATTTTACTTACACACTTGAAAACACTTTACACCTGCTTCTGTGAATTATATTACGCAAATTATTTGTAGTGAATGCCAATCAAGTTTGCTATAACTCTTCCTTTTTAAGTCCTTAAACATTTTATATTTATTTGCGGTTTAAAGAAAACCCCAGAACTTTATTTTTATCCAATTTCAATAGCTACGAAATTTAGCAATCTTTCAGAAATACATGTCTTATTTCCAATTATTGGAGCTTTCTTTCCCGATAAATTATTTTATGATTTCTTTCATTTCCAAAGAAATTTAAATTAAATTTTAATTATGATTTCTCTATTTGGCTTAAAATTTTCTGAATTACCTACTTTAGAGGCTGAATTAACAAAGTTAATATGAATTTAGTAAAAAAAAAATCCGAGATAAACATAAAAGAAATTACGAACACATTGTCCACAAATCTACCTCAATGACACCTGACAGATTACATTATTCTACAAAAACAGAAAACATTTTCAGACAATTTCAAAATCCTCAAGTATTGTGCGTAAATTGCTCCACACACAAAAACGCAATTTAAACGCTTTAATTTATTGAAGGTGAATTGATATGAAAATACAAAAACCATTTATTTACCTGCTACCGGTGATAATTTCCTCATTACACACCATCTCGATTTCCACTGGAAAAAAGGTAAAAATCTCTGGTGAGCTAGGTATATGCAAACAAAACAGAAAATAATCAAATTTCCACTCGAACGAACACTTCTGCTGGCAATGGCACGTCTCCGTTGAAAGTAAAATCACTGAATGCGGCTCTCGCTCCATTCGATTCTCTTCACCTTGTACAGGTACTTTACGCTACGCGCGGAAGCTGTGCTCAGTTTAATCTTGTCGTTATTGTAGCCGTTTCAAATCGTGATTTAAAGAACGACACCTTAAGGACTTTAAGTTTCCTTTGAAGAAAATGAAATGAACATTAGATGTTGTGATAAATGATGCTGATTCGACGTGGTGTCACATATCTCTACCCGAGCAGATATTTGCATGCGATTTCTATGGAGAAATCTGTACTAATGCACTTGGTATTGTAGTCGCAGCAGTGGATCATCAGAAAATAAATTATTTTATATTCAGATATGGTTATTCCTGATGCCATTACTTTCACTCACTCTATTTGGCGGATGGGAAAGTTGTCATTTGTCATAGCGTCAACAAGAGTATCCAGAGAAATTCTGTCATACAACACAGTATCACTGAATTTCAATAGGAATCATAAACATACTTTTGAGAGTTATAAATTTAATTTAAAATACTATGCGACATTTTGCAAGTTTCGCTGCCGCAGTCCTTAACAAACTCTACGCCAGTCTTGTGCGCTTGCCTTGTTTTAGGAGTCCTCAGAATGATACTTAGTGAACACATCAAATTATAGCGTTTTCACTTCAAAAATAAACAAATCAACCTCAAGAAGAAATAATTCGAGTTCAAGTGCAAAAAATTTAAAACCAAGTGCAGGATTTTCAAAAATTTTTCAACCATTTCAAACTCAACAACAACCATTTCAATTTCAACAGTTGCTTCAATACCTTCAATCCCAGAAACGACGCTTTAAATCTCAATAACAAAGACATAAATTTATCAAATTAGAACCCTTTCTTAACAGAATTGAACTGCAGAATTATTCATCCAGTTTAATTTTAATGAAAGTGATTTTTTTTGTAGTAGAAGGTGACCCTGTGCTTACCGAGACGGTCCCATTTGTTTCGATCATTGGTGCTCAATCAGGTGCCAATTTTATTGGGAAGTAGAGATGGAAATATTATAACACCAGGAATGATTTTCCCTTTAAAAAAAATATTTTTCCAAAAAAGCCAACCAACGGGAATGGAAAATCGAGAATTTTTGCAGATTCTTCAGAAAAGTAGAATATTGAAGACTCTACTAGAAGAAGATTGTAAAAACGAAAAAGAGTCGTAAAGAAAAAGCTAAAAAATGAATGTGGAAAAAAAATGTAGGAAATCACTACCCAAAAAGAAGTCAAATCAGACACAAATAAGGAAAATTTTGATTTAATAAATAAAAAATTAGAAATTTCATATAGCAAACCTCTGAAAAAGTAGTTCGATTTGGCTCATTTTCTGCCAGTTTTTTATTTTTTTTGTGTGATATAGCCTACGGAGAAGTTGTCTAAATTCACCAATTTTCTACCTTGATCTTTCAATTGAAACGGACAGGCAAATATACAGACGGACATCTATTAAACAATTTCTATTTTGCTCCCATTAATGACAATATAGTGTATTTCATCAATATTTTTACTTGTTACAAATGTTTGCTCGGAATCTATAATACCCTACATCCAGGGTATAAAAACCAGTATATTTTTATCTATGCCAACTACATCGATACAAAATTGTTTATGTAAAAGGAAACATCCCTGCCCCAGTGTACAAATAATGAACATTTCACTTCGGAACAAATACCATAGTAAACTTGAGCCAGTCATTTCAATATTTCACCCAGATTATTTCTACATATTTCATAGAATAAACCAACCCATTATCTCGAGCATGGCACCATGTTGTGAATGATACACAAAACAGCAGCTCGACATGTTTTTTCTTAGTTCTGCAGTCAAACTCACTAGAGCAAGACAAATCGTTCGCATAAATTCGTTAAGCATCATTGTAAAAAGATGAAATTGAGACCATGTAGAACTCGGTGAACTCATTTGAATGAATCTCAAAGGCACTTCCTCTTCCTTCTGACCCGTTTGCATCTGACAAAGTTTTGAAATAGGAGACATGCTTTCCTCCAATCTTCCCGCGTACGTTGAATATAGACGATACCACTATACCAGTTGTGTACGCTCATTTTCATGAGAATACTAGAGAGTTAGGTAGCGACAAAGAACATCTTCATCGATGGGGTGCTGCATATCTACAGATATTTAGATGGTTTACAAATAGTCGAATTCTTGTGTACATGGGACCGAAGGCAACCTTTGAGCTTGTTTTGCATGTGGAGATACAAAACTATATGCGATGCATGTGTCTTATAAATGCGAGAAATGCATCGGGTTAATGAATCACTGCAGTATGCATGCAGTACCTGGTGCTGGACCAACCCATAAGCCATACAATCATAATGGTACCCTGATGTCGATTGTTATCCTTTCTGCTTTTGAACTTAAAGCTGCTTCAACCAGGCACAAGTTCCGGTAGTTCTCGAGAAATCTATGGAAAATCCAGGATCTGCACAAATTCCATTGAGGAAATAAAGCGAAGTACCCACCCTGACTGCACAAGAACTGGAATATTGAAATTCAGGATAATTGCCGATTGTGCCGTAATTTCATGAATAATACAGTCCCGGTTGGGTGAGGACATAATCGTCAGAACAGAGGCCTTGGAGAGCATTTCCACACTCAATGGAAATTCTACTGCGAGTGTTGTGTAGAATTCAATCGCAGAATTGGCTCCACTCCCAATAACTCATCCACTCCCCGTCTATTGAAAGCCGATGATGGGTTATGAAGTTCGATATGGCGCAAACTGTAAACAAAGCGTCAAGACGCTCGAAGGGAGTTTGCCAAGTGATGATTACTATGTCAGCAGATATGACATTGCCACGCCGCCATTTCCATTCTTCCTTCCGTCCATTTATTTCACATTACGGTTTTTTCCTTTGTGCACCCCTAGCAGAAACAAGGGGATGAATCAGTTGCGAAAGAATCCATAAAATGAAATGATTTTGAAATTGATAGTTTACGGAGAGCATAGTGCGCCTTCATTTCCTTCGTGATCTGAATGCAATATGGTGGACGCTATCATGTAATTCAAAAATCGTTGCCATTCCAGACATTCACCACAGCGTTCCTCTTCCTTTTTCTTGTTTTTTGGGTGAGTACTTACCCCAAGTCATATAGTAGACCCCCGATATTATTTTCTTTGGTGCACTACCCTTCTATGAAAACTGCATTCCTTATCCACCCCGTACTAGTTGAGAGGGTTTTAAAAGTAATCCCAAGGAATTTTACAGTCCCTCAGAGTATACCACCTCAAGGTTTTTTATTTGTCTTTAATTTGATTAAGTAACGTTTTGCTCAGTGAGCCGCCTATAACAGGACTTTTATGGTAATTTTATAGCAATTGAAAATGCGCTTTGCACAATCAAAGATTGCCCAGGATAAGGTGGGGGATTGAAGCCAGATGTACGTAAAATGCTTGAATGGGGTTTTGGTTAAGCTCCAGGAAGACGAACCAGAGAATCTTTTCTGCACTGTAAGTGACGCTTTAAAATTTATAGACTGTAAAGTGTAAGGGAGCAAATCTGTTACGGGTGGAATATGTGTCGGAAAGTAGTCTATACCATCAGCAGTAAATAATTGAATAGACATTTTTTTATATATCAGATCTTAAAGTTAAGCTAACTGTGAGCTGTTACCTTTAAAAGATGGCACGGCAAAAAAAAAAGAAAAAAATAATGCAAATATGAGACCAAAAATAATTCCAGAAAAATGAAAAAATGCCAATTTTTCTGCCTTATTAACGAACATTTCCACATCCATACACCTCCCCCAAAATTCTTCTATTGTGTTTCTTTTTCAGTCAAAAGGAAACTAAACAGCGTTGACAATTAACCATGTGTGGAATTTTTAATTTCGAGTTGAAGCAAATTGCAAGTCGAGTAAAAATGTCAAAACAACGCCCCTGTGAATGCTGTCAGAAAAGATATTAACTACACTTTCACGCGATCAAGTCCTCAGAGTTGAAAGAAGTGTTTGCTTTGAGTGGATGTAGGGAAGCGGTTATTGTTCGGACCCCTGCAGTTTGATCGGGGATTAAGAGCCCCAAATGCACGAGCCCAAACCATACAAAGAGTACACAAAAAATTGAGTTCGGATTCAAATCCGCAGTTAAATCGGTCTTTATTTGATGTTTACAAAAAATCTTTTCAGCATCATAAAGGGGTTCGTTCAGATTTGTTTTGAAATTTCAATATAGCGCCCCTTGGTGACTTTATTTGTACACGACATTATCGTAGACACGCTTCAAAATAAGGACTTCAACATGCACCAATGACGGGGTATTTTATTTCTTGTTTTCAGGGCTTTGACAGTGGACTAGATGAGCCGACGTGATGATAGCTATCCTTTCGAAGACGCAAAATGACTACCCTAGGGGTGTATTTGCTCCCGTGCTTTACATTTACGCAGTTAAGCCCCGGCATTCGGTCTATGCACGGACAAATGTTTAATCTCTCACTTCGGCATTTAATGCAGTCATCATGCTGGGATTGAGGGTCAAAATCGATTGGTTTCACTAACAATTTTTATTGTCTGTGGGCTCACCCTTTTCAGCTCCCGGATAATACTTGATCCTTTGGAAGGGTGAAGTCGGCTTGGGGTCCATTTCACCATCGTCGTTGTCCTTTTTCCTCTCAGTTTCCGCAGTATCCAATGAAAGTCCCTCTAAATTTATTACACAGGACCACCCTGATTACTACGGGGAAGGTAGGTAATTAAAAGAGTGAATTGGTTAAACCTGGTAACAACTTTAACACATGTCACAAAAATTTCTGTGGAAATTATATACCGGGGCCGGGGGCCCAATGGAGAAATAAAAGCCCTGGTGGATATTGGGATCAACAATGGAAGGAAGGGAAACTGCTGTAATGGGGCCGTGCTGAAAGTTTTCCGCTGGTACGGGATTGGGACCAAATTTAAATTAAATGCAAAACGAACAAGAAAACGAGCTCAAGGCTTTTAGGACTGTGATGGGATTTGGTAAGGAATAACCTACGGCAATGTGAACTGATACGGAAAATCCCATCTGACATCAAAGTGATGGGTGAGTTCTCTTATTTCTGCTCCTTTAGTCCGCTCAATTTTCGTTGTGGCAAGCCTCAGGCTTCGCTCTGACTGAAAGCAAAAAATTTTTAAATGGATGCCTGACAAAGTGATTTAGCTTGAAATATCCATATAATTGCTCTGTGACATGCCAAATTAATGTATTTATTTTTCAATGGAATTTAAAGGTGAACCTCTGAGAGGATTCAGGCACTTCCTGTTGAATAATTAATGTGGACATTCCCTTAATGATGGCCCAACGCAGCTTCCGTTGACCTGTTGCAGTATATTCTTAAATTATTTAAGTTTTCTAGTCACTACCAGAAAGGGAATCCATCAGGATGAGCGATGAAACAAAGATGAGCACAGCAAATCTCCGGTCGGGATGAATTTTTTATGCAAAGTAAGTTTCATTTTACGGCTATCTATCTGTACGGATAGCATAGCAATAGAAACCAGTAGATCATGTAGAGCCCAGCAACCCTTCATAATCGCAAGACTAAGCATTTCATCCGATTCACTTAAAATGCACTGTACCCAGACCGATTCTGATCGCAAGGGAATTTACGACCGCAAAAACTTGGCATTCCGCAAAATAAATTGGAATGGACGTGGAGAAGAGGCAACGCCTGCCAGTTGAGTGGTGGCAGGGCAGGGTTCCTCTGAATCAAGTGCATTCGTGGAATATTTCATGAACCCTTTTCGTGGAACCACTGAGTTGGAAATTCCGCTGACAATCATGATAAAAAAAAGTATCCTGGATAAGGGGACACATAAGCAAAAAATAAAAACGCGTAATTGCAGGAACCTGTCATCTCTTAAGGGGGTACAATAAGCCCACCTGTCTACCTGTCGCTCCGTACAAACACTTGAGCAGGACAAAAGAAACCCCTCTTCTAACAATGACGACAACAAGGGCATTACGGAAAGGAAAAATTGTTGAAAACATGCAAATCACATTTTAACGAGCATGTTCCTCGGTGCTGTACTCAGCGCTGCGAACCCATCTATCCCTTATAATTGAATATCAAAATGAAAGGAAAGGTACTGCGCTCCATACTTGCCAGATGGAATCATGGAATCCAGAGAGAATCCCCTGCAGACTGTAGTCACCTCTTTCTGCATGATTTTAATGCGAGCGACGAGCGTGATGCAAGGTGGGAGACCGCCCGGGTTAGCGTCACTAACGATGAGTACGGCGATAATTTATTCTGGAGAACCTCATCATATATAGAGAAATATAGGATAGGGATTTGCCCTGAAATAATCGAACCTGCGGCACGAATAGAGATGCACAAAGGATATGTTGCAATGTACATGGAATTTCAATTTAATCGATCACCTATATCCCTTCAATGACCGAATAGCGCCACGTCCGTCAGACACTCGATTGACTTGTGCCAGAGAAGCCCTTTCATGTTTCAACAATCGGTTTTACTTAATTGATTGCTCTGGGAATCGGCTTCGTTTTGGATCGTTTGATTGTTTCGGGCGGAGGCGAGGGCGTGCTCGCATCACAAAGATACGAGCTGCATCTTTTCCGTAAATGAATTTGCATACTGGATTGGTTTGGGAATGCAATTTGCTGCAAGCGAAATTACAATCATTTGTGGGCTGGACTGTGTTGGCTTTATTAAAATTTCGATAATGTCTAAAGATACGATAGAACGAAGAATCTAAATGGGTTGATTACAGATAGAACCAAGAATCTAAATGGATACCTTTTGATACCGAGAAAACATGAATAAAACCATTTTGTCAGGCTACAATGTTATTGTGGATATTGTTGAAAAGGCAGACTATCTTAACATGAAACATAGATACCTACCCAACCAACGTTAAAGCTTTCAAAGCAATTTTTGTAGAAATTATGAATAGCATCAAAAATTTGGGCGGAAATGAAAGTTTTGAGGATTTGACAAAGTCGCTCTGCAACGGGGACCTAGCCAGAAGTTTTGCCTACAAAATATGCACGCAATTCGTAATGAAAAAGGAATAAATCCTGATGCTGCTGGTAATAGGTTTTTTTTTTTGAATTTATAGCCTGTATAACTTTTGATGGAGAAATCAGTTACCAAATAAAATTACTCCATATCGGAGATAGCTGCGCTTGATGTCTTAAAAGCCGTCAAGAGAATCTGGTAGTTTGTTCCTTCTTCTTTTAGCCAAACTTCCAGCGTTTGGTTCTGGCCACTCTCTTCTTACTTGGTTAGAAGTTTCCTTTCAGACCGTTCAATCCGTGTTACATCCAACGATTATAATATTAATGCCGGGATGCCGGAGGGTTCTGTTTTGTCTCTCACTTTTTTTCATTCTTCATTAACGATCTCCTATTTCCTATCTTCATTTCGCTTCACAATTTTGCAGGCTACGTATGCCGTTTTCACGTTATAACGAAAAAACCGGTTTCTAACGGAAATTATCAAAAATTCGCTTAGAAATTAGGGGTGTTAAAAAAATGTTTATCTAGTTGCGCCTAAACTGTTACCCGATTCGGGTAAACTTTTACAGGAGCATGTAGAAGCGATTCTAGATGCGAATTAATTCTCGCATGGTAGTTTTAATCAAAATTGATTACTTTTTCCATTAATTTCATCGAAGCTATGGAGGAGTTCCTAATAAATTATGATAGTAAAATCGAGATGCGGTTTTTTATGACAAATTATGTATTAAATATAAAAAATTACCACAAGAAAATGTATTAACTATCTCGACGTATGACGTCACAATTTGTATCAAGGCGGAAAAAAATAGTGGGAAAATTTGTATTTATTTTATATTGAAAATTTAATATCTCAATTTTCAAAACTCTTTTCATTTTTTTTAACTTTGCTAATTTTTTGTGATTTTTTGAGACCATCCCAAAATCTATAACTTTGATTTTTTTGAAAAAGTGCAAAATCGGGCTGAAATTTTTGTCGAAAATTTACATTTTATAATTTTAGTGTCTACATTTTGGCGGAGGCGAGTGTTTACGTACAATTTAAACAGAGGGTCACAAAAGGATTGTAAGTACTGAATTTTGTTAAAATCGCTTCATATTTAGGGAGTGAAATTGGATGCGATAAAATTGAAGAATTTTGGAGGTAAACTGCCACCTGGCTGATTGGGATGAAACTTTGTGAGCCTCTCTGTGGTTGAGGATGAAAGTCACAATCATTACCTTTCCACTATACTTTATTTCATTAAAATCGGTTTATCCATTCTAGAGTAATTAAAAAATTAGTAAAAAAAAAGTCACCTTTGGAATACGAACAATTAAGGATATGTAGGAGGAGGATGGGAAGTTACGAGGTGGGTGGATGGGAAGATGGAAAGATGATAAGATTGGATACTAGTGTATTCGGTTATCACTCCTAGGAAAGATCTACTATACAAATAAGATCACGGGTATCCCGAGCAACGCCGGGCGCAGGCAAGCTAGTATTTTAGCAAATAATGTTTGCGTGGTACCTTTTAAGTAAATTATTAACTTTTACGAAGTTAAGTAAGATTGATTTATTAAAATTCCTTTCTGTTCAGTAGGTATGATGTATGCTAAATTCATTTATTTATCTATATGTTGCTCTGGCAGTATTTGGTAGCACTAAAAAGGACTGGTTTATATTCGAATTGGTTGAACAATAAATATAGTGATTCTTCTCTAGAAGCTGACCAGATAGCGCAATATCATGGATATTTAATTGAACGGTATTTAAAAGTTCACATCGTTAAATAGACCTACTCAATAAGATTTAGCATTTCAGTATATGGAGGAAGATCTTTTAATTCAATATATCGTATTGTTAAATTTTAAACTTTCTGAGTTCTTTAAATCCTCCCGTTGCCCGTAATTAACTACGCACCCTCAATACCTGATACTTTCCTAGACAATTCTCGTACAAATTTACCGAAATTTTCGGAGTTACAAGTAATATTTTTATGAATTATCCTTTCGCTATTCATTCCTGCATATTGAAGTTATGCTTTGATCACATATCGTTAGAATAACAACATATGATCGAGTATTTTTTGCGATATCAACTGCGATCTCTTTAGATGAAAATTTGACCCACATTCGTCAATATAAATCATTGGTCTACGGTCATATGATGCACTCCCAGAGAATTTAATCACATATTTGTATTTAATCAATTAGGATGAATTCTATCTGAACAAAGATGCAAACTATTCGGGAATAATTTCAGTCAATTTGGAAATAGTTGCAATCAATTCGGACATGGCTGCAACTTATTCGGACAGAGTTACAATATATCCAGACAAGGTCGAAATCTAATTGGGTAAGGTTGAATTTTATATGGAAAAGATTGCATTTAATTTGCAAATAGTGCATTAATATAAAAAGTAAACCAGAAAATATACAAGAAACGGCTATCGGATTTTGGTATGTTGGTCGATAATGAGCAGTAGGAAAATAAAAAATCATGGCTTATGAGAAAGTTTAAAAGGGAACCGATAGCATTCCTAGTAATTTACACTTATGTATCTTTCTAAGACAACGAAAACATCCTTTTTTAAGCTATTAATTATCGTTAGTGTTTAGAAAATTTAAAACCATTTTAAACCGATTAAGCCGCTTACTCATATATGTAATACCATCAAAATGACCGGTATCTTTCCATCGATTTAGAAAGTTGGTAAAGTTACACCCATTCTCAAAAACTCCAATATTTTAGGCCCGTCTGATTATAGGCCCATTACTATTTTTATATCTAAGGGTAATTGAGCGAATTTTACCACAACAAATTATTGAGTAAAATGTAATATAGGTTTATCCTCAGAATTCTGGCAAAGACACTAAAAGGACAACAAATTTATTTTGTTAGGTTCTTCTAGAATTATCTACTGAAAGGACCCGTTCCAGTGAAACATTAAACTTGAATATACGGATTATTTTTCTTAGCGTCACATTGTTACCAACGTATAAAATCAAAAGAACCTGTAAAAAGTCTTGCCAACATAAATAGATTCACCATTGGCCGTGATGCTTACAACTTTACTTCTGTACTCCCTGGGGCTAATAAAACTGAATAGGTTTGCACACTAAGAAGTTTGCTCTATAAATAGCAATTAAATAGCACTCGTTGCCGGACCGCTATATGCGGACAGTATATTTCCCCTAACGCATATCCCCTGTTCCGTGTTCCCTGTTCCCTGCTCCCTGCCCCCTGCATCTGTCTTGATATTGACATTGGCAACAAATCGCATTTAAACTTGCAACATTTTGTAAACTGGCAAAGAATGAACGAAAAGAAGCATAAAAACCAATAAAGATGCGGCGGACGATAGCAAAGTTTTCCAATGCCACAAACAAGGGTAGTTTAGCACAGGCAACAGCCCAAGGGTGACAAGAGCAAACTTGCAACAACCGTAATAAATTTTTTTAAAGGTGTGTTCCATGTACTGCCGGTACTTGAGAGCTTTTAAGCTAGCTTTTACTAGTGACGTCCTACCATACCCCCTGTCCGTGTCCACTTCAGGGAGCGTTCACAGCTCGTAAGGGTGCATTAACCAAGGATGGGCGTTGGATACCAAGCACTGCTGCGGTGGAAAGTTGTGCAGTTAACATTTGTCCATGGAATTGTAGAAGTCGTTGCATGGTTGCATGTAAAATGGGAAGACAGGAAATGGGCGGAATAGGAATGCACCTCGCCTCCATTTGGAAACTGTCTCATTAGTGATGTACGATTGCAATTTTTTTTAGCATTTCCCCCCTTCCGGGCTCTGTTGTTTCCTTTTCTAGTCTCTCAGCTCCAGTATGATCCAGCGAAGGAAGCATTTCCTTTTTCAGGACGAATATAATCACTAAGCGGTCGGAGGAATTTCATGCTACAAAAGCCTTTCATTCCTTGCTCCGTTGGCTCCGCGGGGTTGGGAAATTGCACTTTTGAATATGCATACGAAATTGCCACACTCCTGATTTTTTCCTCCGCTCCCCAGGGAGTAAATTAACAAAACCCGGGTAGAACCAACGGCATTTGCTAAATGGTTCAAGCGCATATGTTTACAAAATCTCCGCAAGCCCACCACCTCAGGATTTAGGAAACTGGCTCGGGTTCGGGTGTTTTTGCGAAAATCCCCGGGTCTAATGAAAAAGTTTCGGTTGAAAGGCGGAATATTTCGTAGATGCCAATAGTGAGATTGAAGTGACGTTTATAATATCTTTCAAGAATGAAATGTCAAAATAGATCGAGAAGACAGGAAACCTGCTGAGGAGTTGAACTGTGGACCCAACTGTGGGAAAATGAACGCGCGATACACACAACTGCCACGTCAATATTTTAACTTGTAATTTCCGGGCGACCGTGTCGGAACGATAAGCTCCGACCGAAGCCTGGAACTCCGTCGTGGCATCTGAACGACATCAGAACTGTCAGGATGAGGAGAAATTAGAAAAATCACCCGAAATGACAGGGAAAATGGAAACGAAAAGTGAAAAGGAGATAAAAGTAAGCGACCGAATTATGCAAATTTCCATTTGAAATTTTCCTCGTCTATTCCTGAGGTTTGCCTTGAGAACTTCTAGCAGCCGGCAGAACTTCAATAGCAGCCGGCACGGAGAGAATTTCCCTTTTGAAGAAAATCTGTGATGCTATGTGTATTGTGTACCAACTTTGACAAAGGACACAACCTAGAAACCTCTCTCTATAGAATGAGAATGGAGGCATCATTTCTATAGGAAGGACGTTGTGATGAAGTGAATTTGCACACCATTAGGTCTGAAAAAATTCATCACACGTCCTCCACGTATTGATTGTGAGAGGCTACATTACGTGCCTGGTACCATTGAGATGCCAGATTTATTGAGAAGTCTTCGCATTCAGTTGGAAAAATAAAGGAAGAAGAAAAAAACGCGAGGGTTTATGAGTTCCTCCCCATAGAGTCATCGGGGAGGTTCATTTACCTGTGCAACCACTCAGAAAATGAGATACTAAACAGAGTTCTAAACATTTTAATTATCTCGATGTGGCAATGGGGGAGGGGGTGCAGGGCTGATATTCGTCGACTTTATCAGTCTGTGGCTGTTTCGGTTACACTCATTACTTTTGTTTTTCTGTTGGGACTTGCATTGTTCAAGCAGGAAAACATTTCATCAAGAATTTTTCAGTATTCGAGTTTTGGTCTTTGCAGTTGTATCATGGAAGATTTTACACGAATTAACTAAAATTTTATTAATTAGTAGCACACAGATATGCGGATCCCATGCTTTTTGTATCAAGGATCTGAATTAACTCTTTATGACGTTTACAATTAGTGCGATAGTGAGCACATTTTCAGCACTCCTTCCAAACTGAATACCTAGCCTCTATACCTTTTTCGTAAAGCTCCACACCTCTGATGCATGTGTCACAATAGATCTAATGAGTCCTCATACCTTTAATACCGGCTTATTAAGATGCAATCATGCATATGAAAGGCTACTTGACTTTATCACACCTCTTGATCTTTCAGTATAGTCAATGGTCTTCTGCCATATTTTACAACTACATCATCGTACATACTTCTGTTTTTGGTGTTTAGAGATACTTTAGAGAAAAATCTTAAAGTTGGCGATTCAAGAGGCAACGCTACCCTTTATAAAGTCGTGAGCTTCGATAATGTCCATCTGGTTTTCATATACCGATTACATTGTCTTTTGTAACACAACTTTCCAACTCTATAATCGTCACCTCCTCCCTTCCAGAAAAGTAGAAGCGAACTAAATTTAATCCCATACCAAAATCATACAAGGTGAATATCGAGGAGTACCGCCCATAGATACTATATTATTATTATCGAAAATTTTGGAAAGGCTCTTACATGAACAAAGGACTTTCTGTATCAATAATAAGCATCTTCTGTGCCAATTGCAATCTGGCTTTAGGTCCCAGCATATCTGTGTAATAGTTCTAATTAAAGTTCCTGACGATATTCATAAAACTATTGAGTCCATTCTGCTCTTATGGAATTCTTCTAGCTGCTTCGATAAAGTGGATCATCAGAATCTTATCAAAAAGTCTGGACAATTTGTTTTTACTTCCTCAGCATGTAAATTGATCTGGTCCAATATTTGTGACTGTATATATATATATACGCCGGGGGCGCATTCTTCCTTCCTTGGGTTTAGCAATGGTGTTCCTCAAGGGTCATAAAAGGCCCGCCATTATTTTCAGTTTTTATTTTTTTATTTTTCCATAAAGAGCTGCAACTTCCGCATATATACTGTGAATGTCCAGCTGTACATATCCAGAACCTCCGGCTTAGTGGAAGACGCCATCTCTAGAGTTAATGAAGATATTTTATCGGTCATACGATGGACTGAAAGGAGCAATCTTCTACGAAATGCAACAAAATCGGCGACAATCGTTATATATAGATGTAATATTGATACCAATTTTGTAAAAAAAATTTAGGATTAACAGCATTGTCTCAAGGTTTGTTAGGGTTCATTTATAATTCTTGACTAAGTCAGCATAACTGAGAAATAGAAGTAAATACCGAATCGGCAAGGCAGCGAACACAAATCTTGTGAAATTAAGCCTTCGAAATTCCCGCTCTGCTTATAATTCGCACGAAGGATTTTAGCAAAATGTATAAAAGCCAGAATTTGAAATTGTTGGCATCTCATTCCTTTCTAAGCCATCCGACTGGGCGCATCCCTTACATCCAAAAAGAAATAAAGTGTTCGAGGAAAATGGGACCTATCGATTTTCTGTGCTAGTTCCAAACGTTTTTCTAACTCTTCGATCATCAAGCTTCCTAGTAGAGCAAACCACGGCTAGAAAACAGAAAGATGGGGAGACTGGAGAAACATATATAGTCAAGATGCAGAGCTGATACATAGGTATGCTAACCTATCCGCCCAAGATTGAAGTGCGGGCAACGGAGCTCTTGCCTAAGCTCTGTAAATCGTAGGATTGTCACCTGAGATTAGGCAGTACTATAAAGAAACCTTGCTCTTTTACTTGGAAATAATCAAGCGTTATTCAATATTGGGTACAGACATAACATGAGACTTGAAATAAATAAAGATAATATTCTGAAATTCCGAACACGTCAAACACAAAAAGTTGGCACGAATAAAACGCATTCAAGACTATTGAGGCGATTAGAAAGAAATATAATATTTGAAGGAAAGAAGTATGATGTAAGATATGGAAAAAGGCTTCAAGGAAAACCTCCTGGATAGCTTACAGGAAAGTAAAATTATAATTTTCACACAATACAGAAAGAGGCCTCAGAAATTACTTGGAAGTCGAAATCCTACCAAAACAGAATTCTCATAGGCATTTACGACCACAATTTATTTACTAGTTCTTAACCAACCCCTATTTAATACTATAAGCCCAAAGTTTTGATCAAACACAAACCAAGTGCATAAACTTCTCAGTACAGTCTATTTGTTAAGTGAAGGTAGAAATGATAAAGTTTTCCTTAATTGTTCCAAGCGAAGAATCTACACTTGCTCGGATAAGAACGGGAATAATTCAATAAAAAGGTTATAAACTGGGATAAAAGTTCCTGTTAAAATGGCATCAGATGGCGGATTAATGGTGCCCCTAGAGCCATAAAAGACTTAACTTTCCTGTGAACCAACTTTTCTTAGGGAAAGTAGCTGCTCTCCCCGTTACAAATTATTACTTTCCTGTGAAATTGCTGTAAACTGTGGCAACTCTTAAACGATTAAAAATTAATAGTTTTCTGACACAATCCATTGTCGTAATTATTTCCACCGCAGGGATGATATAAATTTCCCTCTGACAGCATAAGTCAATTTAGATAGAAAATTTTAACAAATGTTCGGGTAATACGTCCAGAATGCCAGTAATAATTCTATCTATGCAGAATAGCTGCACTGAAAACACTGCTGCAAAGTCATAACGATTCGTAAAAGATCAACCGAAAAACTATTTTCACTTGCAGCTGTAGTCGTACACAGGTTTTTCCGAAGTTCAGAGGATGTTTGCAAATGTTTCCCTCAACTGGTACACACTTAAATGTGGGAATTATGACTGATGGTACGGTGCTGTGTCGTCACATTACAAATTCTGCTTTAGCAGGGGGTGCTTAATACATCCTCACACAGTAAAATCCATACAAATGACCCTTGCGGTTGAGGGACTGCTAAAGGGATAACATGCACCGATTTACTTGGTCGGCTGGTGGCAATACCACGAGCAACACACCGAAACTGTTAACAGCTGAGACCCAAGGTCTCCCACATGGCTATATTTCATATTTATATCGATTCGGAGGGATTAACTTCTCATTTTTATTTTCGAACTTAATTCGGGGTTTTTGGGGTTTGGCCTTGCTTCAAAGGACAACCAACCGATATACATCGTCTCTGGGTTTACTGTTTCTACCCCTTGTCCGTGGTGAAATGTGTCCCAAACATGAATCATTGCCTGACTTCCAATAGAGCCAGCAGTGTTTTTGACTTCGAGCATGGTTCCATGGTTGCCTCAAAACACCCAGCTCCAATGGGACAAGACCGGGATAATATTTTGACATTTATTGAGATTGAGATAAACGCCTTTAATTGACAGAATCTTATCTCTTTATGTCTAGGGCCTATAACAAAGTTGATTTCTGGACATTTGCGGGTACAAGCGAGTCCCTGAAAATGATTGCCCGTCTTAGGCATATGTGCCTGCCTGTCCGATAACATTTTGATCTTTCAATAATTGGACCCTCTCCAATTCCGACCAGTTTCTTTGCATTAATTGGATAACGATAGGACTTAAGGGCATTGTGATTGGATAAGAATTTCTTTATTGAATTCCTTGACTGAAATGAAGGGTTCGAGATGAAGTTGTTATCGAGTTTTCTTTGATCGGACTAATTGTTGCAACCGTAACAATTTATAGCGGTCAGTACAGATTACAGATGTACAAGGGACCAACCGAACAAAGATAGACAGATAGATAGATTATCAATTCAAATAGCCCACTTTATTACCCGTAGTATCTTTAAAAGAGGGTTTACCCTCTTGACTTTAAATTGAACTCGAAGTTTCAGTTTTAAAAGACGAGATTGTCCTTAACGCCCCCATAAAGTAAATTTGTTCTGGTTCTGGTGGAGGAAACTTTCACGTCTTGACACAATTCAAAGTTTTATTACAAGTTTCTCACTTACCCTGCAACTTCCATATTCCCAGCATACAACAGGACATTACGTCGTTATCTAATTTGTCAATTGTCAGTACACACGCAATAACTATCCAAAACAGTCTTATTCAATTCCCCCTGGAGTGGGAGCAGAGGAAACTCACAAACATCATAATCACTTCAAACTGTATAACAACATTAATCTTCACTTATTGTCTCAGGCGAAACAGAATTTATTTTTGAGTGGAACATAAGAGGAGGAGGACTGGAGACTGGAGACAAAAAAAAACAAAACAAAATATGGTACAAAGCATTGTTGTGAAATTCTTGGTAAATGAAAGAAAAGAAAATTGTCAAGTGTAGAGGGAGCGAAGACAATAGGGAAAAGTTTCGCGGACAAGAAAGGAATGAAAAGGACGTGTGGAATCTCACTTAATTTAGGAATTATCAAGAACGAACTTCTTGAGAGCTGTTTTTTTCCTCCAGAAATGAAAAAAGGATAAGACTGAAAATAGTGGAGGGTAAAAGTATTTTTCCTAAGTCGAATTGTGTCTTTTAAAGGATAGCATTTGTTGTTTTCAACAAACCTCAGACAAGTAAAATTAAGGTCCTTTATCCTAAAAGGTGTTTTGCATGAGGAACTTAGCTGTTGAAAGAGTACCAATTTCAAAGTTTTCCAAGATAAAAGAAAGGAAATACATTGCAGTGAATTTCAGGTAGTTTATCAAGTCAAATGGGGAATCTTCCTTGCTACTACTGCCAGCATATATTTAAGTTCTAATCACTGACTGAAGATACCATCAATATTTTTTCAGTTCAAATGTGTCAGAGTGATTCATATAATTCGAGCTTCATGTTATTCTACTTATTGTCAGCTTTGTAGGGCAGATTGAATCAGCTCATGATATTATTCCTAATTTCGGTTTTTAAGAAAGACTGAAGAAATGTGGACTTTTTGTGAGAATTTTGCTTTATGTAAACAGAGTACGCAGCATATTTAAACCTGACAAATGTTACAAGTAGATCTGTAGTTTACTGCAAAAGCTCCACTTTTCTGAACTCATTAATATACACCTTGCAAAGATCAAATGTGGACATGCGTAACATCAGATCTGCAAAAGAAGTAGATCTGCACATCTACTAACATATAATACTGCATTTAATTGAGGTTTGATAAATTGTTAAGCGGACTGATTTGGAAAATGTCCTTAACAAGCTTACATTAAGCCAGTCTAACCAATATTTGAGTGAACACAGTTGTAAGGTTTTTAACTCGACAAGGAATATGCGAATACTTATCAAAAAATTTTAACTGGCGACGGAGCCAAGACCTGTAATTGTGGTCCAAAGAGCAAAATCTAATAAAAACTGAACTGACTACGTCTAAATGCGGCCGGGATCTACCGGTAAAATTATAGTAATTGTTTTTTGAAGGAACGAAGGCACCACCTCTATCGACATTTTTGATTCAGCAACTTAAGGTTGGTTTCGACAGAGGTCTTAAGTTCGCTGTCTCTAAAATGTGATCCGTCACACAATTTAAGAAAACATTACATTTTTGTAGTTGAAATTTTCTCAACGTGTAATTTCACAAAATGCAGATATCAATCAATTCAATCAATTCTAACTCCAAAAAACATTATATACATCGAAAAGCCGTCTTTTAATTTTAAAATGAAGCCAGAGTCACCCAAAAATAGAACAGATTGCTACAGTCATCTGCTATCCTTTACCTTACCGCCTGAATTTGAAAATGTCATCGCCAAATTAAAACCTCCTTCGTTCATATTGATGCCAAATAAAGTCAAATCACAAGGCTGGACAAAGGTGAACAACAGCCATAACCATATCTTCCATTATTTTGGACTTACAGCTCTGAATTTTATATCAATTCAAGCTCTGGGTGTTTCCTTTGAAAAAGGAAATGCAAATGCTTTTGTCGCGAGAGAGCTTTTCGATGCTGGTCACTGGTGACGGCACGGCAGTCAACGTGTTAAGTGTCCAGTCCAGAGATTGCACGCTCTGAATATATGACCAAATCACTAAACAAATTTTAGAATGATTAGATAATACCGCGACATATAATTCCACTGGTACCAATGAAGGGTCAAGCGTTTTGTACTGATACCAGCATTTGGTGTAGCAATAACTAAGTGGTTCGAAACGCATCGTGCAAAATTTCAAAAAAGCGGATAAGTATCCTTTCCGAGGTTGTGAACCTTAATGTGTTGACTAAGCCAGTAATTATTTATCACACGATGCAAAAGTGCATAAAAATTGAAGTTTATTTAGGAACAAAAAACCGTTTATGTAATAGGTAATGCAGAGTTAAATAGGTGAATTCCTTATCCGCCAGCTCAGTTCAGAGATGAGATGACACCACCCGAGTACATATAAAATGACACCCCTAAAGTCTCCAGATTGCTGTCTCAACAATCTATCCAGAGAAACAAAACAGCTGAGACAGGATACCATTTTTTTACAGAAAGAAAATACTTTCAGAAGCGTTGATGCTACATGGTACCAAATGCCTAGCTGTTTCAAAAGCTGCATGTATGCATTTAAAAAAAAACGCAAGAGTCCTCAAAAATAAAAATGCAGGGACGATAAAAGTCCTGTGTACATTGGGTACGACTAAAGAGCTAACAAGGAGCCGCCATACTGCATAAAGTTAACGTTTTAATTCACATAACATTCTTTTTAAAATGTTTTCCTCCGAAGGCACGTTCATAACTTAAATTAGATCTTATTAAGAGATAAACATACTTAGCAGTGAAATGTTCCCCGAGCGGACAAAAAAATTGTCTTTTTCCGTTCCGCATAAAAGTTGGATAATTTTTTTGTGGGTGGCAAAAATGCATAAAATAATTTTTATGCTTGCTTTTGCAGTTTTCAAGATTCGCCTAACTGCTGCTCTGCAGTGCCCATAATAATTTTTTGTCCGATTTTTTGTCATTTTTCTTCCCATCCTCATTAAGATGGTCCTTGGTAGTAGCACACTCGAAATTAATTATCCCTGCACAAAAGGACGTGCACTGTATTTGGGCGACAGACACCAGACCAAAAGCGAAGTTATCTGGATGAAGAAAAAAAAAATGGGAGCAGAAGCAAAGGGACTTTATCCAGCTCCAGCTCCAGCTAGTCTCCGGTCTTAATTGAATTTAGAATCACGCTTGGCCTTAAATAATAAGATTCTGCAGATTATGAAAAAACGATGGGAAAACTGAGCCGACGAGGAGGATTTGCACTCCCGTAATTAATTGCATGCGAAAGCTGTTTATTCTTTCCACCTAAGGACAATAACTCAACCTCAAGTTTAATTGCTGCGGATATTTTCTCTCCACTATTTGGTTCTTCGTCCTGCTACTGCCAGCAGGTCCTCGCCCTCTCCAGGCAGACTGCGTAAGACCTGAGAGCCGACATCATAAAAAGTTTACAATACGATACAGGACGGAGTTTTATAGCACCTTTGTCTGCTAATCCCTTTTGAGCTGAAGAACATAGCTAAGGATGCAAGAATCAGCTACAACAAAAACATCACAGACTAGGATGGCTACAACAAGCAATATAACCGCTTGTGACTTCACCTGCCCGCAAATCTTTCGGTGCCTTGTCATAAATTTCTGAAAGTACGCCCTACAATTTTTATGGGTTTCTGGGTTGAGAGATAAAAAGGCTCTAGACGAACAATTTTTATTGCAGCTTTGTTGGCTGGGAATGGGTTGAATATTCTTTAGCCAGGTTCAAGTTGGCATCATTTGCCTTGAAACAACAAACTCGTTATCGACGGCGTAAAAATGTCGGTTATCTTTACGGCGCCTGACGGTCACTGACATTATAGGGTCCATTCTGATTATCTACAGAGTAGAGCTTAATGCTAGGTTGCAATTCCTATGGAAGTATAAATCATAGCGAATAGGGTTTGCATATAATTCCAAATTGCCTATTAAGGAGAACACTACATATGTGAATTGTGTCATATGAAACGTTGGACTTTTATATGAAAAGTTTATTTTTGAAAATTAGTATCTTTTTCTTATTTAGATCGTAAAACAGAGTTTATGAAACGAGCAAAAACACTGTTAACGCAGCCATAATCGTAAAAAGCTTAATTAACAGAATTTTAATAATAAATATAATCAAAATTACATTTGCTGTTGTTCTAGCACTAGTTGACCATCACGAATTACATTCGGCAAAAGAAGATACTGGGCAACCATCTAGAGATAGGCCCAAAGAGGGGTTTTATTTCACCGCCGATCTAGACTTATGTCATTTTTACTATACAAAACCAATCGGGATAAGATTCAATTCGGGACGTTTTCCGTCGAGATTCTAAAACTCCGATTTTTCTCTCAACCAAAGAATCGGGATTGTGTTTAATTAGTATTTTTTTTTGTCAAGTTACCATCGAACTCTCTCTTATGAATGTCAGCTTAATCACTTTAATTGGAACGTCCTGTGTATTGAATATAGAAAAGTACCCTACCCTTTTTCTTTGCACAATGTAATCATAATTTTTGTGATATTTTTAAAATGTTGAAGAAACAATTATTATTATTTTATTATATTAAAGAATTGAGGCCAGCTGTTCATAAATTTAATATTCGCTTTCAGTAAATCTCAAATTCTTTTCCTACAAATGATAAAATTTGATTTTTAAGTCTATTATAAAAATGTGGCCTTTTTTGTATTTATATTGAATTGAGTCGTTTCATATTTAGGACAGGCAATTAGTGAAGATGAGAAAAAACTTGCTTTCCCGAGGATTTGCAATTCAAACGAGTTCATATTATATAAAATGAATAAATAACACAAACTTGCTACCTGTGCAGAAGTTGGAACCTAATTAAAACTCAGGTAAGCTCCTAACATACTTAGATGCACAGCTCTAAAATGTATGCTGTAAAAAATGCAGTCGTGCTACTAATGATGAAATTGAGAACAAAGTCTCAACAGTACGCGAACAGCTAGCAGGAAATTGTTAATTTCTTCGTTTCGCGATTTTAATACCTCCGCGAAAATCCCACGGTATAATTAAAGCAATTTTGTCACATGTTCTCACCAAGTTCCAAGTAATTTTTCTGATTTTGGCCCAGATTAGCAAAAACCGGCCCAGTCGAACGTATGAGCAAATAAAAAGTGCCGAAACACTGACCTTCTATGATAATCCCAATCAAAATCTAAAGTCAACTCAGAGCCATGCAGAAACTGAAGACCTCACTATAACTCTGGTATTTGCCTTACCATGGTTCCCTCATTACAAATTGCTGACTATAAACGAGCGAGTTTTTTGCATACACTTCAGGTTCACCATTGCGCGAACAGCGGCAGCAGATGTTTTCACGAGCAATTCAACTTCAAGTACACTGACTTGACCAAAAAGGGAAAAAATGTTCCACTGCGGTGGAAAAAAAACAGCCACACAAACCAAACCAAGTCAGGTATCAAAAGATCGCATCTCAAGATTTACCAAGTCAAAAGTCTCTGTATACTAAAGCAACACAATATCCCGCCACAGCGTACTTTGTAGGTGTCAGACATCAGAATGATGAGGATTTCTGGAGGATTGGTAATGGTAAAATGTTAGGTTCTCAGGTTCTCACTGTCTACGTTACGTTGTGTTGTGTTGTGACCAGTCATCAGTTCAAAGCCACTCATTCACTCAAGGGCTTCTTGCCTTTTTGTGTTTCACTTAGCCACTTAACACTCACTCAGCTAGGGTTCTTGTAATCAACTTGAAGTGGAGCTCAAGAAGAAATAAGACGGACCGAGGACAAATAATTAGCAAGAAAAGCGGGAAAATTACTTCATTCATGCTTAGTTGAGGCTGGTATTCTAGGATACGGTTGTGGTTTTGTAAATTGAGCCAAACCAATTGATATCTACTAATTAGAATCACTGGTATTTCTTCATTCCGTTGTTTGTGTGAAAAACTATCGTCTGTGTATCTGAAGGCCTTGAGGTTAAGTAGTAGAAAAAATAAGTTTTGTTCTGTCCTAGGTTTCTTGTGAAAAATTCTTAGCTTTCTTGATTATTGTGATTGAGTGAGAACCGCAAAATGTTTCAATGATTATGTTCCTGTTAACAGAGAAAGTCTCAATCATCAGTAAATGCCGATAAGAGCCAAACCCGGAACGTCGTGAATTATGAAGGACTGCGTTTTCCATTGAGCCACCAAAGGTTTCTACAATTTCAAATAACAACAGATTAATTATCTATGAACCTGATAACTACAAAATCTCATTCGTGTACAAATCCATCACATAAAATAACAGATAAATACTATGATAACTCGTTAAATAACTAGTTAAATAAAAAAATAATAATAAGACAAAAGAAATATAGTTAAGGAAATACCAGTAACTAAAGCCAAACTGCTTGTAATTAAAAATAGTAGAGGCAGAAGGAAAGGGGAAAAAGTTCACAAATAATAAGAAAATTAAAAGTACTACAGAAATATGGTATTTAATAGTAAATAAATAAAAAAAAATAAAAAACAATAATAAATAAAGTTTCAGGTCAGTTCCATAAATACCGCATGTATAAACCGGAAGACAGTTTGACTTAAAAGGATTCAAAAGTAGATAGCTAATACCTGACCACTCATAAATACGTTGCAGGTCTTCACTAATTTTACTGACGCCGTTATCTATTAGTCCAATAGGTTTACTAAGATGTACTTGAACATCACTAGATTTCTGACTTTACGCACAAAAGGCAACACAGAGAGTGTGTCGAAGGATTCCCGGTAACATTCCTCAAAACGGAGTTCAGAATACCTACATGATCCTCTAGTAAGCCAGGGGTATGACTAAAATAGAACTTGATGATATAAGCGTATAAGTGAATTCTGCAAGCCTCAACGATAACACGGTGGTTGTAAATACACATAATATGCATGCGAAGAGCAAAGGGCCCAGGGTATATCTTTGAGGAATACCGCGAAGGAATTTTAAGAGACTCCTTGACATCTACGGGATAAAAAACAAGTACCAGGGATACTGCAGCCACGTAGAAACGGAAATTCGATGATACTAAATTAAGAAGATTTTTTCTGCCAAGCGGTTTAGAAAAATCGACCAAGACAAGCACACATTGGTCATTCCTATCTAACTCAGAACAAATATCGGCATTCATCCTTAGGAAAGCCTTTTCAAAACTATGGAAAACCAGACTGGAAAGGTCTAATGGGGGGAAAATTGCTTAAAACATTAACCTTACTGATTCTAGTTACAGGCAAATTGGTGACAATTTTCTAGGAAGTAGGAAACTTTAATTTGGTGAGGTATGGATTGAAAATATGTAAAAGGGGCAGAATGATTTTGATGAACCTACGAGGTATGCCAACCGACCCAACAACATCCGACTTGATGATCCCGACAGTCGCAATAACCACTGCGAATTTGAAATCCGATACACAATTCGAATTAACACAGAGATCAGAATCAACGCAAAATGCGAGTTCAATATATTAAAATCGAGAGTGAGGTTGCCGCGATCCTTACCGTAGGTACCAACATCGTGCAAATTCCTCCACACTCTCTTACATGGAAGACCCGAATCAAATTTAGATACATAATATCGTCTCTTCGCTGAGCGAACCCTAGCATTTACGAAATTTCGAATCTTGTTATAACTTGCTTGGTTTTCGAGAGTCCTCAAAGTAAGATACCTTTGATAAAGTAGATCGCGTTCAG
>QYTT01094388.1:59417-92722 GCA_006980735.1 Dasypogon diadema
GTAAATCTTTTCTTTATGCGTTCACTGGATCTATTTTTTTGGAATGAAAATGAGATGCTGCTGTTGACCTTAAAGGGTACTGAGCTCACTTGCCTTGGGATTTGGACGCAAATGTCACAACTCATATACATTGCACAGACGACAACGGAGGCCGTGAAGATACAGGCAATGGAGCCCAATGTAATTAAAGCCGATTTATATTCAGTTGATTCACTGTAAATTAGCATTGTTATCATTAGCCTAGATTGTTTGTAAATGACTCCCAAGTGAAACATGTTGCAAGTCGCGTTTCTAAACCTCTTCACTGTGGCATTACAAAAGAACTCATCAGCGCAACTCGAAGTGAGAAACTCTTCACAAGATGGAACTGCTTAAAGCATCGCTAAATTAAAATTTTGATAGAAACTGAATTATGGCTAAGGTGGCTACAATACTGTTGCTATTGAATCATCCGCTGAAACGTTTATTTCTGCTCTGGGAAGTAATAAATTATGAAAGAAGTTAATTCTCGCACCGTTTATGAAAGAACTGACCTTGCCGCGATTGAATATGCAAAAAAAGAGGAAAGCTTGTTGGCGGATTTGATCCATTGCGATGCGCATTCGAGTTAGACGTTGTTTATCCATAGTGAGGCACTCTGTAAGGATAGTTTATGGTTCTGAGATGTAATAAAGTTTAGCTGTTATTCGTGGGCGGCTTATGTAAGCAAAGATTCTTTTAGGGTATCCACAGAATTTCTGGATGACAAAATTTGAGATTCGCAGAGCAATAAAAGAAGTAAATAGCCACTTTGCTTAAAAGCAGTAGTTAGCTATTGCGAAACAGTCTGCTCAAGTATTTTGGGTATCGTGGGTACTTTTTCTTAGGATCCTAGACAAAATATTTTATTTGGGCTCTTATGATCATTCCTACTAAAGCGATAATAGTATCTCATGGTGGCATGGAAAACAAAGATACTGCTCGCATTTTCTAGCAAGCAAAAGACTGCATAGTTGCATTACACCATGCTACTTAGAGGATATAATATTAGGTTTATATTCATGAGGATTTCTGTACTTGCACAAAGTATGGCTCGTTGCACCGGATCGTACATTGTGAACATAATGCTGTGGATTTTATTAGGTTTCCTGAGGCAATAGATAATGTTTATAGCAGGAATGGCTAGTCTTAAATAATAATATAGTGAGAATTTTTTACTCGGTTAGCACTGATCTTTGCCATAATGTTGCAATGCTTGAGTGGAGCAAGAGATGAGAGATAAGATAAGAGTGCAATGCAATGCAAAATATTTCTAAATCAATTTAATTATGAAACAAATAAATGGTTACAACAAATGGTTCGCACAAGTAAAATTTAAGTTTTGTAGTGAACCTTTTTACACGAAAATTGTAGAACGGATGTTGTTTAGACGTATTCTCCGGGTATGCCTACTCTAATATTAAAAAAGTTATCTCTACGGTGTTAGAGAATGATTGGAATGTTTTATGTTACCCAAAATTGTAAGCTTCGTTGAACAAAGACTAATAACTAGACTAAAATGTGATGTGCACACAGAATAAATAAAGTAAAAAAATGTCAAAATGAAACGATTTTAGATAAACTATCTAATATTTTTGTAATTGTTTTCCGAAACAAGTTTATAAGTTCTTAACCGGCATTGGCACCAGACCTATAACTTGAACTTAACGTACTTTCACTTCGACTTGGAAATGACCAAGAACGAATGTTTTCCCAAGTACTCAAGTAAAATCCCAAGTACAAGTCTTCTCCAAATATTTGAGCCGTGTATTACAGTTGGAAGATATGTGGTTAAGGTCTTTGTATAACAAATACCTTGATAAGTTTGGTCTACCGTTTGTAACACCTAGTAGGAGTCATCGTAGGCCCATAAAAGTTACTAGATTCCAACTCAGGATCAAAAGTTATGTCGATTTATGCATGTCCGTCTGTCCGTCTGTCAATGCGATTACGGGCGAACGGAGTAACGTAGAAAGCTGAAATTTGGTATGTGAGTTTGTTATTTTATTTGTGAGGTTGAGTTCGTAGATGAGCATAATTGGCCCACGGGAACACCACGTGTATAGGAGCAAAAATAAATTTTGCAAAAACCTATATGAGGAAATATTCCGAAATTTTCGTAAGCTGCTCCCATATAAAATTCATGCTTGTAATTAAAAACAAGCTGATAAAGGGCAAAATTTTTGAAATCTTTGTTGAGTGTCGGTACGGAACATAACCGAGTGTAATAACCCCGAATATGATTCACCAGTTGGTTTCCGTCAAGGAGTTTCCCAGACTAGTCAATTTATCGAATCGAGTTTTTCAGAGGCTTCCTTGGCATCCGGAAGAAGTATTTAGTTGGTCAAAGTCCAAGTCCAAGTCCAAGGTATGCTTGAACGTTTGTGCTGATAGTCGCTCCGTGAACCCCTCATAATGCGAAAGTCACTGTGGCTGGATTGGGGGAAGCAGAACCGGTCCAATCCGAGATACTTCGGCCGAATGGTGGCGCTTTGTACATGTTGTTAATTGCCGGAAATCTGGCAAAAATCGCCAACTCTGTAGAGATACCATCATGGGGGTGGCTAAAACCCTTCGAGGGTCACCAAAGTCAGTGATATTGATAATAAGGATGATTAACCTCTCAAACTATAGACCAATTTCCAAAGTAAGGTCTCCGAATCATACAATAACGTCCATTAGTGAATTATGTATAAAAGGTTATTATCCATTGCCATTATAATATTTCTGTTAATTGCTGGACCTTTCATAACATGCACATGAATCATTGGAGGAAATATCATTGCATAATATTCTCCTAACTAAATTCAAAGCATTTGCTTTACATTATGTTCTTCTGAATTGGATTGGAAGTTTTCAGTATGGCCTTTTAATTTGCGTAATTTTAGATGGCATTACCTTCAACTTCTGCAAGACTAACAATGAGGTTCTGCAACGCTTCATAGTTTTATCCTCTTTTTTACTCATTAATCATTAATCCTTCACTTTAAATCCCATTCATAGCCAAGTAGACGACAGTTCCCTTAATTTCTTGTTTGAATTGGGAGCGTACTGTGGGAATGCTGATAACATCAGCCGAGATTGCACGATTCAGTCACTCAGTGAATTATTGCTAAGATGCTTGGTTAAAGAAGAGTGAATCATATTGTCTTCAATGCATCTAAGACTTAGTGTTGTCTATTTTTTAAGAGAATTATTAATCTCATTCAAGTACAGACTGGTGCGAGATTATTAAATACGTCCCCTTTGAACATGTTGGGTATTTAACTATCGAGAAAACTCAGCTACAGTTGCTATATTGTTCTATGTCTAAACACTTTTTGAAATGCAAGAATAAAAACCAATTGTGGCGATATAAAAAATATTTCAGATCATTTCAAAAGGCAGACTAAAACTTAGACAAATTCCTAAGGAAAGCCTTCGAGCTTAATGACGACAAGTCAAGACAACATTTACTCACATTTACTTACTAGAGCGTCATTGTTTTTTAATTTTTTTAATATATATATATATATATATATATTTTTGCATTGGCATTGGTCTGAAGAAATTTCTAGTATGATCCTTTATTGATTTCTGTGCGCAGAACAAGTAGTTCCAGTAGCGCTCGCAAATATGTCGGGCGGAAAAGATATCAGAAGAGTATTAGAATTTACTCTCGGATTTTTAACCGTGTGGCTGTACCATGAAATTTCGTGATTTCCGCTTAAATAAAATAAAATATCAAAGTGAAGAAGAAAGAGTACCATCTTGTTATTTTCTTTTCGATTTTGGGGTATTTATTGAAGCAGAATATAAATCGGTATTTCCTTAACTTAAGTTCCTGATTCCACATTTCTTGACAACATCTTTTTCCCTACCCAAGGCTCTGCTTAGTATTGTAGGATATCCCTGAGTGTTGGCCTAATAAATTTTGTGATATGTCACCATTATTCTCACGGCAATAATTGCAGTGGCTTCTTATGCCCCAAGATAGGTTTGACGAATTGCAGTTATGATATGAAAAATGCCCAGCTTAGATAAAATTGCTTTCATCTCGGCCGCGACTGGGCCTAAGACAAGTAAATTGCTTGTAAAAGCAGAAATAGTTATATTTATTTGAATACAAGGTAGTTAAGTAGAAAGTAATGTCACGTTCAGGAAAACTAGCATCCGTTAAATCAGTGAATATTTCCATATTTCAGAAACTAAATGCAGGCTTGAAGGTGTGCAATAGGAGGTAAACACCTGTCATTTGATTAGAAGAAACCTCGCTGAAAATCTGTGGCTTAAAAAAATCTTACCCACTTTCCAATTTACTGGTTTGGTCTCACGTCGTGGTACAAGAAACAGCCGTCAGTGAAAGCTAAGTATCTGCAGGAAATTATCTGTGTTAAGACTCTCATCGCAAGTGAAGATAAATTGCTAAGAAAGCACAGAAGCCCGGATTAAAGTTCAAACACTTGAAGCACACCGGAGGTATCTACTGTCGGCGTACGTTTCGTGTACTTTGTTTTGGAACTGAGCATAAATCCAGATTAAGCACCGATTATTATTCTTGTTGGTTTCTTAGGTATAGGAGTAAATTAAAACCAACTTCATATCTAACTGAAGCATGGAATTATTAGGTAATACCACCGATGTGTGTATTTATTTTCCGGTAGACATTACATAAGAAAGACTGTGTGAAATTTTTGCAACCGTCTTCGGGCTTACAAGAATGTTGACATTTGCAAACCAATTTAGGTATTTTACGGCACACTATGAACTTTTGTGGGTGACTACAAATGGATATTAATGGATTTTTTTTCATGAAATGATACTTGGCCGTGAAGTATCAGATCAGAGACATCCCGGAATTTTTTCCACTACTACATTTGACCATAGCTTTTTGGATAACTGGTAAAACAGCTCCGAATGCATGTCAATGTCGGTATAAGACTTCTTCAAAATACCTCATAAACAAGAGGTCAATGGCAGTCTTGCACCTGGGATGGTTTCCATACTGTGACTGTCTGTCGGTCAATCGACATTAAATCACGGTGTACCTCTTTGGAGAAATTTTAAATTGCAAAACTGAAATTTATGTAAATACAAACTTAACCCTAGTGCGTATAAATTTGACCCGGAGCTTGCTAAATTTATCAAATGATCATTGATCATTATAAACATGGTAAATGTCATGGAGTCATCATCACTCAGTTCGTGGAAGTTTACTATGTTACTGCTACTCCTCTTTGGTTTTGGGAGCGTGATTGATATTTGAATAGATAGATTTTATCGTTCTTGGAAATGAACATGTCTAGCAATTTTAATCAAAAATTGTCTTGTTTTGATTGC
This sequence comes from Dasypogon diadema, assembly GCA_006980735.1. NCBI lineage: Eukaryota > Metazoa > Arthropoda > Insecta > Diptera > Asilidae > Dasypogon > Dasypogon diadema. The sequence goes on from QYTT01094388.1 coordinate 64,755, forward strand.
AATCTTGAAATGTAAGCCCCATTGAAAGCCCCATTGTTCTGTGAGTCATTTATTTGGTGTGGACGTAGTAAACTGCAGTACTACAGTAAACTGTAGATTTTATTGCATGAAAAGAAGTGAATTTCGTTGGCTAGGATATCTAGATCTACGTTTTCTAAATAATTTATGCTTTTCATATTTCCAAATTAGGCGATTATGAAAATGCCTGAGAACTAATTGTTGAAATCTAAAAATTTCGAAACATAGAAATATTTAAATTATCATTTCTACCTATTTCGTTTGTAGCAGGAATCTCTATGTTGTGCCGAAAACTGGGATGTCGCAATATAAATATGTCGAATTTTTAAGAAAAACAATGCAATTTTCCTTATTGTAGTATTGAAAATCTTCCCTTTGTATATATACAAACATTTTCGTATTCAGTTGTTTTATTTTCAAGGTTGCTGGATTCGACATTTTTAGGGTTCCGTAGCCTATTTTTTTAGATAATGGTACGGAACCCTTCGTGTGCGAATCCGACTCGCACTTGGCCGGTTTTATTTCATTTCGAATCGCCTCCCGGTGTTTTGTCTTCAGGCCAAATTTGCGTGGCCCTATGGATTAAGTTGCTGCTATTGGAAACTTTAGTATTCCACATTTGGATTGGATACCTTTGGATTCTTGTGGTTTCTTTTCAGCATCTAATTTAATAAGTCAAGTTGAGCATATAGTCGTTTATAACATGTGCAGTATGGGCTTGCAAAAAATTAGTAGACCCTATTGTTGACACTATTCCGGATCATTCTATTCTACAGATCTCTTCAAATGTCTTTAGAAATTTGTGATAATTCATTTGGCGCATTTATAAACAATTACTTCTACCATTTTAGAAAAACTGATTTTGCATCTTTAGATTGTTATTTGTCTGATTTCGAGTGGAGTGAGATTTATAATTCTCATGATGTTGATTTAGCTATGAGTATAAGTAAATATCGTGATTTTTTTTCTTCTTATGGTATTTAACGTCTTGTCCTGTTTTGAAAAAAACGTTATTTTTATAGTCCCCCTTGGGGATTTTGCTTGGCATAGGTACAAGGAGTCTGATCATGACTTTAATTATTTTCAATATTCGAAGTTGTGAAGAGAATTTAATAATTATTCAAATTGTCTTTACCGCCAGTACATTGGTCGCATAAAGTTAAATATTAACGCTGATCCTAAATTTTTTTTTTAATTTAATGTTTCAACATTTGACAATAAATCTTCTTCCGACCTCTCTGATATTCTGAATCTTTTTGCGGGACATTTTTCCAAAGCTCTGCGTGGTAAGAACTCTGATATTAATTAAGTTTTATTATTGAAAAGATTCTAATGTATGATATATTAAATTAAAAAAAACAATCTTCCTCTGTTTTTAAATTACTAAACGATTTTCCAACTAGAGTTATCTACGGTTATGAACTCATCTAATAGAAAAGAATTACGTGAACACACCTGCATGCCTTACCTTATTACTATAAATAAGAGCACAGAAATAAATTTTAGTTTAGTTACTATATTTTTTTCTGTATCTTTCCTGGCAGATTCCTCCGCTGAATATTTTTTCAGCCATTCTATGCTCCTCAATCCGTTCACTAGTTCCTTCGGCGTGATTGTGGCGTGAGCTATTTCAATTTGGTTTTTTTGTTATTTCATTTTGATTCCATTTCAAAATTTCTCCTTTTTTGTTTACTTTGGGGTAACTTTTACGTTTCTTGTACGGATTGATATGTTTTTCTCGCTATTTCCCCAACACCTCTTCCAGCTAAGTATATGATCCTACTTATTCTTAACTCCATGCTCCCATTGAAAATATAGAGGGTAGCCCGTGGGTTTGACATGTTTGATTAGTCACTCGAAGATTTGATAGATATAGATATAACCTCAAAAGGATGGGAATACTGGAAGACGATATATGCAGACTATGCCTGGAGGACACTGAAACGGCGGAGTACATTATATGCAACTGCCCGGCCTTGTCGAGCAGGAGGATTGCTGTCACTAATAGTGCAGTTCACCTATAAACAAATGCTCGAAATAACAAGGGACGTACAGCTTGGGGAACACTGTCTAGGAACTTTTGGACGGGGACCAGCCTCTCAGCAGAGAGGCGAAAAGGGAACTGAAGTCAGAAGTCTGCTTCGATGTTCGATATCCCCCGAATGGTTCTAATAACAATAATAATATTTTTATTATTTTCTTTTCTTTTTTTACAGGTTTATTATTAGAAAAAGTAGTCAGTAATTACTATTTACTATGGTTTTGAGTATATAATAAAAGATTGTATACATCTTGTTGTATTATAATTCTATAATATGCGAATAAATTAGTGAATGGAAGTTTAATTTACTCTCTGTTGTAGCTGATTTTAATGGCTTGAAGGCCTTTTCACCTTTTTTACACTCATTTATATTAAATTTCTTACGATAGAAGTAGAGGATGTCTAAGCCAAAAATTGACCCTCTACCTATTCTATGTTCGACAACAGTAAGGAGTCTGCAAGCTTAGGTTTCTAGAGTCAAGTACTAGCTTGGCTTTCTTGGCTACTTGCCTTTGAGTTGTGCTATTTTACCTCTATTTTCATGTTTCTAGATAGGTGGAAGGGTAAACTCGTGGGCTAAAAGAAATTTTGAACCAACAGCATAGTTATTAACTAATAATAGTGAGAAAGTTTTTTCCAACCCTTAGGAATAGAGGTTAAGTTAGGTTCAGTTTTTAATTCCATGCTCGGGGATTATGTTCATAACCTTGTTGAATCTAGTGAATCCAGTGTATAATAGTCACCATTAATATTAGACCAGCAAATCAATTTGATGTATTTCATGTAAAAGCGGTGGTAATTATTGCGTTCGATTAAAAATTCAGAAAAAGCTGCTCTAAATATTTGAATTCAAGTTTTATGGAAAAGAGAAGGGATGCTATTTAAGGTAATTATCTACAAGTTTCGGTGTAGGCAAAAACCCAAGAAAAATAGTAAATTTATATCTAACATTATGCAATGTGTTTTTCTTATGTTTTTTTCTGTTTACACCTTAATCGTTTTAAATTATTTCAACTTAAGCTACGGAAACAGCGACCATTTAAATAAGTGTTAAGTGCATAATTTTGAAGGTAGAGCAAAAACACAAGTCGTGACAGTCCCAAAAAAATACCCTTGAAACCAGCAACTGCTCACTTCAAACAAAAAATATCTTCAAGTTTGGTTTTGATTTATTACGTACCACCAAATTTTTCGAAATAAGTGTGGGTCCTCGTTATGTAAACAGCCAATTTATTACTGGAAAATTAGCAGAAATGGGGGCAGAAATAGTTGAAATAAATACTTGTGATTTATAGTCGATCCGTGGCGGAATTAAGACCACCTTTCCTCGCCAAAAGTAAATCGGAAAGCCACTTGTCCACTTGATTGTCAGAAAGTCAGTTGTCTCCGTTCCAGTCAAAGAGATATTGCAGTAAGCGAAAACCAAATTGATTTTCTGTTGTTACCTCGGTGCTTTATTTTTTCCCCTACGGCATAGCACAATAATTCAGGTTAGCAACAACGGCTGCCGTACCATTAAGTTAAACGCTAAGCCCGTAGCGCGCATATTTTACTGTGGCGCATGACAATCACCTTTGCAATATTCTTAATAATTTTCCAGCAATTCAAGGCTTTTGAATGTATGGCGAGCTTACCAGCCTCTGAAATCTTTTTATCTTGCAATGGATTTCTCACCGTCACTTAAGTTTTTACCTGGCTTGTTACGTTATGTTATGCACAGGTGTGGCCACCTGGTAATCGAATAATACACCGAAAATGTGCAACAAGGCGTGCAGCCGACTACTAATAAGCTTTTTAAAAGTTTCCGTACTTAACATTTTAATTTGAATTCTTAACCGAAAAGCAAGGCGGAAAAAAAAACTCAACTCGAAAACGAGTTTTGATCTGTTATAACCGCCGAGAATTATGCGCCGCAGACGTTTGGCATTGGGGACACCGACCCTTTTATGAGTTTTTAATTTACAAAGTATGCAATTAACTATAAGTGCTGGGATAATAACAAATTTTAATTAACAACGATTATCTTTTTTCAGATCGAAACTCGGGCCATGTGCAGTTGATAGAAATTTTCTAATGCTCTTCAGTAAGTTTTCGGACAGTCAGGAAAATGCGATCTTTAGCAGGCCATTTGTTCATATCTTTGATCATAAGTGGTGAGTGTTGTTGAGTAATTGACTTGTTAGATAATTTATAATTAAAGGCAGGGCACAATTGCATCTACCATTGCAAGGAAAATTCCGATTACAAAATATTTCATTCTTTCTTATTTTCAGCTATAGCATGGACTCCATTTTTGTAATTAACTTAAAACAGAGTAGTTCAATTGTTGTATAGAGAATTATTGAAAAGAGATTTTATTCGATGTTGTTAGTATCAACACATTTGAATACATAGTATAGCTTCGTAGTTTTCATTCGAAAAATATAAGACAGTCCCGGTGAATGATAGTAAACCCAACAACTAAAATAGTAATGAATAGTATAATAGAAAAGAGTTGAGTATAGCAGATTTTCCAGATACACAAAAGTCTCATTTTGAGTATCTAGCAAAGGCAAAGTTAAAACCAATGCAACAAAGTTCTAAAGATGTTTCGAAAACAAAATAGGCAAGTTGGCATCGAGCCATAAAGACTGTACCACAGAATCGATGTGCATCACCTGAAAGACAGTCTGTACATAGTTCTTGGAGCATTCCAGACTCCAGAGCTCAATCGAAGACGTAATAAAAACCACAATAGAATCTGAAACTTTGCTAAGGCATACTGCAAATAATGGCGAAAATAAGGGCGAGCAAGGATAAAGATTCTGAGGTGGAAAAGAAGTAGGCGATATGGAATGCGTGGAATGGATAGGAAATAAGTATGTCTGAGAGACAGAAGAAAAAGTACTTGCCGTCATTGATGCTAAACTGAGCTTCATAGGACTAGCACCAATATATATATATATATATATATATTATTAAGTAGCAGAAACCGACTGCAATCAGGAATAATCTCTGAAGAACGAAATCTGTTCTGATATTTTAGTCTAAGGAAATGTACGTACATCTGGGTTTACCCTTCAGAGATACTGGATCCCATTCGCGCCTTGAACTACTTAAGGGAAAGTCAGATGCATGATCGGTCGGAGCTGAATTCATCCCTGGCGTGTACAAAAACTCAATGATTGTGCCTTAGAAGATAAGGTAACACTTTGTTGGGTTAGAGGACACGTACAGTTTAGTAAAACTGGGGCCGACTATGGAGTTCTTAGACCCCAAATCACATTCCGACCTTAAGGGATCGATCGAGAAAATCTATTATTTCACAATTTCGGCACTTTATAACATGTATAAAATACAGAACTCGCGTTATTAATTACTTTCAATAAAATTTTGCCAATTTTAATCTTTATAAATCGCACAAAAGTTCCCATTCTTATAACTTTCAGATGTGTAGTACTTCTGACTACTGGACATGGGGGCTCTGAATATCAACTCACAAGGATGAAGATCCTAGAGGATAATTAACAGGTAGGCGACTGTCACAGACTGTCCCACGAAAAACTCTAAAGAAAAGTTCGAAATAATAAGAAACTTTTCGCCAGGCAGCTCAGATGAATTTTAGCAAAGGAACGAAAAAGAGACCCAGAGAGAGTGGTCTCCTTCGATCTCGTTCGAACGATAATTACATTAAGTATATTCTGGAATACAAGAGTAATCTAAAATGACTGGAACTGAAAAATATTGGAATTTAAAGGACTATTTACAAGAGGATCGATTGTTAACCAGATGCCCTTAGTTCATAACCCAATGGAAAGATGCTCTTTTCATGGAGTTTAAGAAGGGGTACCATGACCAGATCTGGGCAAGTATCAAAGAAAAAGTACTTAAGCACAAGTTCAAATACAATTACAGGTACCTACCGAAGGTCTGAGTTCTTTAGCGTAAACACAAGTACCGAAAGTATGAAAAGTACTTGTAACTAAGTACTAAGAACTATTAAAAAGAACTGAGTACTTTTTCCAATCTTCGCATGTTGACAGTAAATGTAAAGAAGATTATAGAGTTTGGTTAGTATTAACATAAAGTAAGCATAAGGAAACTATAATATCCTAAACTTTGGTGCTATACATAGAGTAAAAACTGTGATTTATTATCAAAATACAAGTCCGATTGGTATTGAAAAAATTTTAAGCACAAATATGTAAAACATTTATATTGCTAATCCGAATTTCTTAGTAGAGAATTATATGATGCCCTCTTTACGGTCGAGTCCAATGTGTGACAGGAAAACGGTGAATATTGAGTGAATGAATGTCCGAGCTCGAAGAATGATCTTAGAGTGAAATCCGGAGAGTACTAGTCGTGCTGGATGACGATGAAGAGGTCCTTTGCATGTTACATTTTGCAGCGAATTGAAAAGCTCGTACAGGTATCTGTAGGGACTTAATAGACTTAGAAACACTTAAGTAAAGATCTTGGTACTTAAGTAGAAAGCTAGGTCTTAAGTACAAGTAAATAGAAGCAAGTACTTATATTCTAAGTACTAAGTAGAAGATTTCAAAAGTACTTAAGAATAAGTCTTAAGTAATGGAAATGTATTTAAGTAGTACTTAAGAATTTTTTAACTCAAGTATCGGCCAGCTCTGATCATGATGTTAATATGCTGCCTTGTGTGGATGGATGTCCGCTAATTAAATGTAATTCTAGAGTTTGTGTTATTTAAGTATTTATTATCTTAATTATTTAATGTTGTGTCCGACTTCATTTCGTAAAGTTGTTTTTGAAGAAATTTCTAGTATTTTGGGGATACCAGAAGTTAACTCTTTCCTATTTGTCATTTATGTTTGCTTTTATATTGGCAATGATAACGATTTTCTAGTAGCAATTTTATTTGTATAGGCTGTAGGAAAGAAAACCACACAAAAATTATGTTGAAATCTCTATTTTAAGCTTTTCTTATTCAAAATTTGCGGCTCTGTGAAATTGGATCTGTGGTTCTGCTGCTAGCAATATTTATTTAATATTCGATTTATGTATGAAGATTTGAAGATTCGGTTTTTAAAAAGTTGGTTGGAAATTCCTAAGTAGTTCAAATTACATGACTGATCTCAGACTCTGTTGCTTGCTGTATGGTATTTTGTATATTACACTAGCCGTGTTTGTAATGCGTACTGTATTGTTTATTTTTAAAAACAATTCTCTGACCTTTTTTTATTTGCTTATAGATTTCTAGTACTTCTTGTAGACTTTAGCAATTCCTTTAACGCACTTGAAATTGCTTTTTTGTTAATATCATTATTTTATATATTATTTTATTTTATATAAAACTCTTTTGGGATAGATAGGTAGCTGCTCTATGCCAGTCCATTATACTGTAGAGCCGAAGTATTTTAAAAAATGTTGATTTAGAAATGTCCATTAAGATCATGGAATATTCGTAGTGATAAATAATGATTTTTTTGCTTATAAGGACACCATCAAATTACCGTCACTTAATTTCAGACCATTTATTGTTGAAATAAACTCTGTGCAATTTTTTATGTTGAATCCCGTATCTTTGGTGACATTAAGAAGAATACTGTGGATATATTTTGACAAATGAATTGATGGGTAACATGATAAAAATATCTGTTAACATTTTTAACCCTATTTGGCATAAATTATAAGGCACTTGTGGTGTAGAAAAGGTAAGAAAATTGTCCTTGAAATGCGCACAAATATCATTTTCGACAATTGTGCAATGCCATTTGATAGGATAAACTAAACCTGGTCGTATTTAATTAAAACAACAACACTTTAGGAAAAGGAAATATTTATTTATTCTACAAATCACTAATTGACTAATTAAAGATAATTTTCTTTAAACTGAATGACAAACTAGATATCTTCTCATCTGCAAAACCGCAAATTTTCACTAGGCAGTAGCAAAATTTTATAAGTTAATCAGTTTACAAATCTTGATTTAAATGGCAGGTGAAACATACATAAATAACCGGTGAGGTTACTGATTTGGAATACTTCTAAATTTAAAATTATACTCGGAGCAGCGGTAAAGTAGGTCAAGTTCAGTCTCTTCATTCTCGATATAGAAGCTGGTTTTATGGCTAGACAAGTTTTTTTTGAAACTGAGGAAGTGAAGAAAGTAAATTTATTCTAAACTTGGATCGATTTAAATCAATTTAATTCATTTTTAATGGCTATGAAGGGTCTTTTAGTAAATGTGGAAATAATTTTTTTAAGCTTTGCGAGTCTATAATGATAGATTTAACTTAATTAATAAATTGTGAATTTCTTTAAAATTGTACATTTATTTACCTCAAGTAACGATATTTTTTGTCTTCACGCATAGCTATACTTAAGTTCTCTCTTTTTATGAAATCCTGCAATAAAGCTTTGTTATTTACTATAATAAGTTGAAAATGCTTCTTTTCATAGAAGTTGGATTACTCTGTCTCTCATTTGATGAAGAAATTCTATTAAAAATTGTATTAATCCAATAAAACAGACCAAATATTATTGAAGGTCGAATTATGAAAAATTAATTACAATAAAAATGGGAATTAAGTAGTGCATTAGATATTTATGTGGTGTGATTTATGCAATAAACTTACTTTATTTCCGAGTGGCTGAAGCATAAAGAAGTGGTGGATTAGGTAAGATATCTTGGATTCACGGACATCATTACGAAATAGTTTTATGACCCAGAGCGGGTCTGATTAAACGATCTACCCATTCATATTTTAACTTAATGAAGCCATAAACAAAGATTTCGATTAAATCTTCCTGAATGTGTAATTTATAGGTTCATTTCATTGGATCATTGTGCTATCATTTTTCACACAACTTATTTTAGGCAGTGAACAGGTCTGCTTTTATGCGGTTAAATTTTGAATTAGCAAAATTTTTGCAGGGATAATAAAAGCCAGAGTTGAATTTTGTGATGCAAACCCTGAAATATTTGGAATTTAAATTACCTGTTTATAAAGATGAGCATAGTTAAAAAATCAAGTTGAAACACTTTTAGATTGTAATAACGAAGTGACCACACCTGCTTAAACCTGTGGAGGTGATTGTTAGAATTTTCAATATTTTGACGTATTTCATTATGAAAATGTGACTCTAAGACATCACGTCTCATCAGTTTTAGTAGGATTTTATTTATAGCTTCAACTTGAACAAACTAACCACGCATTGTTCAATAAAATGCCAGAATGCTCTCTTTTGTTTCATTATGGCTTCAAACGGGATATTCTACTAGAAATATTAAAATTAAGATGTAATCTTAGTTGCATGAACGATTATACCTACTTAAGATCTTTCTTTGTTCAATTTTGTTTGATCAACATCGTTCCTTTTGTCTGCAACTTGCAGACACGGTCTAATAGGAAACGGGACAATAAAGGCATTAGTCAACAGATTAGGATATGTTTTGTAAATTTTTACTGCCCACAACTTTCTGGTCTCCAATGAGAAGTTTAAAATCCAATATATAACTATAAACTATCTTTTGTTTTCTAGGGTAGTAGGTGCTAAATAACTGAAGATTGGACAAAACATAGTTTTGTTCTCTTTGTCTTTAAAATTATTTCTTCCAAATGTCCACAACCGACAGGATTAAAGACTGTAAAAACGAGACATCTTATTCAGACTATGAAAATAAATTTTAAATTTCTTTTAAAAGTTATTGGTTTCTTCCTCTCTACATATTTGAACCGTGGCCTATGTCCAGTTTCACAACCGCGATTTATTGGGATACAGAAAAAAATACGAAATAATAAACGGCAAAATAACTATGAAGAGAGTTCTAATCTTTAATGACGAATCATACTCGTCCTTTTTGCATAGCTTGAAAAATTCAATCAATGTTTTCTTGTTTGATTGTTGAACTAAAATATTTAGCAAACTGGCTGGGGTAAAATATACTCGTTGACCGTTCTCCGGATACATGTCAAGATGGACGACTGCCGGATGTCATCCGTGGATCAAATGCTTCATTCTTTGAGATGTACCAATCTGCTTAGTACTCGGAGATCGTTATCTTGTGGTTAGTAAAAGCTGCTTGAGCTCAGCTTTTATGGACGTACTTAAGGATATATTTCATCCATTTTATAGAATTGTAACAGTCAACGTTGATGAGGGTATCGAACGTTTGCAGAAGCAAAGGGTTGTATGGAACGATTCATCGACTATTAATTTCTACAAGTATTTATCTTGATTCTCGCCAATTGTTCACAAAATTCTGGTTCTCCGCGTGGGAATATTGGGTAGTCATCAATTGTTATCAATTGTTTTCAAGTATTTCGCGTGGGCCTTCAATATTGTTTTAGAAGGATCACTAATTGCTTTTTGACAAATATTTTGAGAATTTAGGGAAGTTTACTAAACATTTTCAAAGGAGATAGTCTGTCAGTTTGTCTGCAGCATTAGCCCGTCATAAATCGAGAATAGAACGACGTGGCGAGTAGGAAATAGTCACATTCACTCGGATTTACCAAGCACAATAAAATGTATAAATTTTGTGGCACTATGGCTTATCGCTTGAGAATTTTTATATGACAGACAGATAAGAGAACTTTCTACTGTATAGTTAAGATTTAAAAAAAACACACAGAACAAGGTCAACCCAATAAAAGATTTGAAAATTCTATAGCAATAAATTTGATACTCGACATAATCATAGGCATTTTTGCCAAAACTTAATTCCGAAAAATGGACTTTTATTTGGTAAGGCCTGCAATGTTATTATTTTTTATTATTATTTTTATTATTGTATGTTGTTTTATATTTGTTGTTTTTTATTTAATTTCTCAAATAAAAAAGGTTCTTAAAAAAGAACGTTTTTTTCTGCTTTAGGGATAGTCACTTTCAAGGGTGTCAAATTCTTACTCGCACACGAACGACAACTAATGAAGCTACGACACGGTTTCCTGATTATTATTACATACAAATCCATCATCATTAGCGCTAAGTATAGCGACCCTCTCGAGCTCTTATCCGCCTATATTACCAGAAATTTTTAGCAAAAACCATACAAATAGTACACAGCTTTTTTCGGATTTTTACGTAATATATTCTTAAATAGTATGCTTCATAGTAAATAATTTATAACAGTTTCTGAAATACAAAATAGCTTAACAAGAAAACATTCGTACCCTCCATTTAATTTTTGTATTTTCACAATTTAGTTAAGAGAAAATTGCAGTAAGAATAATAATGCTTTTAAATCAAAAACGTAGACAGAGAATAACTACGGGCTTAGAATGGACCCCTAAGGGACACGGAGGCGTATTGGTATTGAACATCCGTTTGAAGAAACTGCTTGGAATCGATCATTTAAGAAATTTGTGATTTAACTTTCTAGATATAATAAAAACTCAAATTTATTAATTAGCTTTGAACAAAGTAGACGATGACTTATAATACCGAATGCCTTAGAGAAATCCAAGAACAGTAAAACCTGCAACTTGACCATTTACAGTTTAAGAACCTTGTTGAATCTAAAAAAACGAGTTATTTGCGAGTGTACATGCCATTCTCCAATATTTTCGACGCTAATAGGACGAAAGTCTGTACAGTTAGCAGCATCATTCTTGGGTATAGGAAGAATTTTGGAGGTTTCGAAGCATTGGGGAAAGTAGATGTTATAAGGCACGTGTTGCATATATGTGTTAGTGGAGAAAGCACAAAACGTAAACACCGTTTCACAAATTTGCGATCTATGTTATTGATATGTGACATATACATATGTAGCATGTGATTTGATGCTATTAATCACGGTTAAAACTTCGCTGCCAGAAACCCGAATAAAGCTGAAGGATGTGGAATTGTCTGTATCAGATATTCTCCAAATTTACGTCTTGCCAGCATGGCCTTCGTCGGCTACCATGAAAAAAGGAAACTCTCTATTTAATAAGTCAGGAGCACTAGCAGGAGAACTATTGCTTTTAGACTTACACCCGTGTGGATAAAACCAAGGACATTGGCAATTAACAACAGATTTTCTGTTTAGAGCAACGTGCTTATTGTGCAAGTATTCGAGGGCATTATGTAAGAAGTTAACTTGATCAAAAAAACCTTCGAAAACACAAGCCATGTGTGGCCTCGAGTACTAAGTTTCGAATTATTCACAAGTGTAGAAAACATTTTTGTGGTATAACTTGGTGTACAAGTACTTGTTGAATACGTGCTTATTAGCATAAGTTTGTAGGTTTGTAGACTTATATTTTTATTGTACGGGCCCCATATTGCGGAAACCAAATTTTGGTGACAATTTGAAAATCACAGAAAGGTGAAACCGGGCAGACAGTACTCGTACAAAGCAAGGCAAGAGTGTATTCATTTATAAAACGTGGAAGGTATTCTGTTTTATTTATAGGCGAAAACATGGTTATAATTAGATCATTTAACTAAGCTTTTATATGGAATTTATCACGTGATGTAAAGTGGATATAGGTTTCAGCAAAAGTTATTATTTTGGAAAATATGTGATTACCACCTTTTTAGAATTGTAGCGCAGTTTCAGTATTCTGCTCTGTAACTCCTTAAATTTACGGGCCTTCCAACAATAAAGTAGGTACTTTTTATTAGTTGAGTTCTTATATTGCTTCTTGCAAGGGATTCAATAGTAACAATTTCATTATCCTATATTCGTAGTATGAATTTAGATAATAAAAACGTTGGTAACTCGGAAGCTTCCGATAAAGAAACGCGTTCTACTCCTTGTTTCCAGTGTTGTTAATTCTACGGAATTTTGTTTTAGTCCTTCGTGGATTCGACAGAATTGAATCCAGTCAAAATAAGCCTTAAAGGAATTTCTCAATTTGAATTCCATTCGATCTTTATTTCTTAAATAATTTTGATAGTTATTAATTTTGAAGAGCAATCGAAGCACTATCATACCATACGGGATGTAGATTCATCTTCCAAAGCAATTCTCAAATATTTTACACCTTTCTTATCAATTAGGTTAAAATTGAAACCTGTCGTATAATTTGTTGCCTATTTAGATTCGTCACTAATCAATTATTCATTGGAAATAGGTGGCTGCATCTTATTGGTTAAAACTATTAGGATACTATGGAATCTGTTTTCATTATATTTTCATTACAATATTCGAGAAATAAAAGTTACCGTCTACTGCTACTAAATCGAAGTAAGTCACGTTTTCAAAGCGTTAGTTTTAGTGATGCGTGGTAAGTTCACTTAAACTTTCCATTAAACCACAATTCATGGTGGTTTAAAGTAAACCGGAAGAAAATGATTAACAAAACACAAAATAAATGATGGCGATAAGTAACTTCGAAAGTAACCCAAATTGACTAAGTTCTAAACTGCGGGTAACTTTACGATTTTATTAGATTTGAATACCATTAGGTTTGCACACTTAAGAAGTGATAAGACAATTTTCTTCACGCTCCGGTTAATAAGTTTCAAATTCAAATACCGTGAAATATTTCAAGAACAAAACAAGTATTATTGGCTTGCAGTAATAAATTTTATACTTGACTTTTACAATAGGAAACACTTGAATTTATTTCTAAATCAGATTTTGTGTAGAATTAACAACAGGTGTTTATTGAAAATTAATTATACTCAGCGTAAATTGTAAATTATGATTTATAGCGTGAACAATTTTAAAATGTTTAAAGTTTTTGAATAATTTGTTTTAATCCATTTCGGACGACAAGACTTTAGACCTTTCAATGAAGCGAAATTAAAGATTTTTATAGATTTTTATATTAGATGTACAGGAAAAAATAATATTTTTAATGAAAATTTTATTACCACCATTTCAGAATAATAACGAAATAAAATGATTTATTTTTTATATCTCTTGCAAAGCAGCCTCATTATGCAAACCTGACTTGAGTGGACAATTGTTGTAAGAAAGCAGAGTTTCTTTCCTTTCGCGTGGAATTTTTTGATTTGAGCACACAATGCAGTCTACTTTGCTCTACAATGAATGATTTAAGGTTTTTATCTCTCCCGATTATCAAGTGATGTTACAACTCTCTGGTTTTCCATGAAAGATGTAACGTGTTATGTTTTCATTTTATTTTTTCACAATCTCGGCTTTTTAATTGCTGATCATATTCCAGGAAAATAAACGGAAATAAACTCGATTCGTCTTAATGTTCAGTCTAACACAACTCAACACAAGATATAATAGAATATTCAAATAAATTTAATATTGAAATTTCCTGGGTTTTTGAAGACGAGTTCTAATATTCTGATCTTCAGGAGGGATTTGTTTCAAGTGAAGCAAAATCATCCATTCAAAAAAAAAATCGTCTTACTATTGTATCCTTTTATGGCTGTTCTATGTTATTTAGAAAATTGTACTGTGTTGTCACTTTTTATAACCTGCCAATTGATATCTTCTTCAGCAGTATGCCGTTTACTTTCCTTATCACTATCAATTATTTATTTATTTATTTATACCAATTCGTGCGATTGTGAACAGAAAAATCCACTTAATTACAACCGGCTAACCAAATTAAACAAAATTTATAAAAATAATAAAAATAATTCAAGAAGAAGAATAAACAAAAAGAAAGACCAATTATGATTAAATTCCGTAAGCAAAGAATAATAATGATAAAAAAGATAAACTTAAACCATCTTTGTAAAAATAAAAATGGAAAAAGTGAAAAAAAATATGCACAGAGGAAAATAAAGAGTGGAAATTTAAAAAAATATAATAACTATAAAATAAATAAATGAAAACTTATAAAGAAATAAATGATGGAAAAAATAAAAAAATGAAACAAAAAAGAACGGAATAATATTTATTTCATGGCCTACAATCTTTTAGATGTACCAATACTTCTGGGGCAAAAAATAAAAAGGAAACAAAGAGGTGAAAGAAAATAATAAAAAGCGAAATTAAATGTGAAAAATGAACGTATTAAAGTGAAAGAGACAAGGAAAAAAACATGCAGAACTGAAGAAAAGACTATAGAAACCATTTATAAATAAACTGAAACAACCGCGCATAGATTACTGCAGGAAACCATCTAAAAGCTCTCTAAATGTGCTGAGTGAATTGGCTCTTTGTATATACATATTATTATAGGTATTCCATAATTTAATAGACTGAAAGATATGACTCCGTCCCACTACAGTTGTTCTAAATCTTGGAAATAATAAATTTAAGCCCCTGTTAGATTTAAGAGGTTATAAAGATGGACAGAATTTATCAGTTTGTACAGGAAATATCGATTTCTACGTTTTAAGATGAGCAACCCAGTACTGGAAAATTTAAGTGGGAGATGTGATCATACCTCACACAATCATTAAAGGCTACTTTTAACCTCCTGGCACAACAAGAATCCAGTTTGAGGAACACAAGTAGGCTTTCTTCAATTCTCAACAAATTTGTCAAAAAGCAAACTTGTCTTTATATTATTCGTCAAAATGTTAATTTTGATAACTTTTTAGGATGATTTTGCAAGCTTGCTTCATATTTTTCAAATGAATTCATTTCAAATGGAGTCGTTTTGAAAATAGCCTGTCCAGGACATTATTAATATAGCTCATGATCTTTTTAAATTTCCCTAATTCGCATTTTATTGAATTTAAAATTTCTAATTCCATTTCTTTTAATTCAGAATGAGAATCATCATTTCAGGTAACGATCTATGGAATTATAATTCCTCGTAAATTCCACAGAGATTGCCAACGGAGTTGAAATGTAATTGAAAAGGAATTACTTGCGAATTACAAGTTGATTTTAATTTTTTAATTCTTTTTCAATGCCCCTAGAAAAGGAATTAGAAGTGGATTTTAATTTCTTAATTTCTTTTCAGTTCCTCAAGAAAGGCAATTGAAAAGGAATTAAGAACTTCAAGTCAATATGTAATTCCTGGGTAATTCCTTTTGAATTACATATCAATTCCGTTGGCAATCTCTGTCGAATTTACGAGGAATTGCAATTCTCATTCAGAATTGAAAAGGAACGGAATTAAAAGAATCGATTTCAAAGAATGGAATTAGAATGTGCATGGGTAATGTTGTTTAGAACACCGAATTTAGGCAGTCCCATACCTGACGAGTGCTTTTAGCGCCGCTTGACTGTGCGATAGTATAATTATTTTAATGCCACGTACATCTTTCTGGATATTAACATGTGCGCAAAGCTTTATAGTGTGGATCTCTGCTTGGCAAATGGTTGGGGCAGTACCGAGAGATTTCAAGGTCCTATGATTTGAATCACAAATCTGTATCCCTCTTCTCCCTTCTATCATAGACCCATCTGTGCACCAGACAAGGGATCCTCTTACGACGGTCAGGTTACCACAGTGCCGTAGATTAGAAAAAGCAGCGAACCTTTGAATAGCACTTTTAATTTATAATGTTTGCTTTAAGGAAGTACAAAGTCTCAGTGTCCATACTTTGAATGAAATGCAAAGTCGGGTATCAAATCAAATATCTTGAAGGCTTCAGTTTATTTCGAGTGCTGTAGAAAGTTTATAACGTTCAAGCTCTGATCGATATTGGTGACATAAAAATTTTGCTATTGCGACAAAATCACTTGTTCACTATCTACAGTTGGAGTAATTATAGAATGACCAACCTACACATTTCATCATAAATTTAACATCGGAATTCCGATGACTTAATCGCAGAGGAAATATTGGTTATTTCTGATTACGTACTATCATCCAAATAATAATAATTTCATTTGAGAATGTTGGGATATTATCACCGCACAAAATTTGTAAATAATTTTATTTTTTTTAAAGCTATAAACAAAGCGGAGGTGATATTTTGGTGTGTGAAGAAATCACCAATTCCGTCATCTTCATTAGACACCAGCTGTTCAAATCGAAATGATATATCGAGACAAAACGAATTATGATAATAAGTCTCTTCTTCAGCACATTTTTCACTCGCAGTGATTATTAATGAGTCATCTGTCAATAGGAAACCTCAAAGGTAAACACGTTTTTTTTCATTATAGTTATTTATTTTGCGATGTTAAATGAGCGAACTCTGACATTCGTCGCTTAAGTTTCCTTCTTGAAATTAATTGAGGTCAAAAGCGTTATGTTTGCGTTTGAATAGGGTACGAGAATATCATGAGAAATAAATTTCCTTAATTTTAGCAATTAATTACAATCGTTGCTAGATTTTAGTTCATTCACCAAAGAAATGAATTTATGTGTGAAGCTTTCACTTTTTAGCCTCGATATGGAAACTCTGCAGATATTTGTGGTATGCTTTCAATGTCAGCATATTATTGCATAAATCACCCTATTGGGCCTGAATTATGAAAATTTTAACATTTTCGTGAAAGTTATTTATTTTTAATTGATTTCACCTGCAGCGTTTGTTAACCTTTGCCTTAAAATGAATTGTATGGATCTAATTAAAATAATTTACTAATTTCGGTATTTACCTGATGTTTGATGCTTAACTTAATGAGATTGACTATCAAATTCGTTAATGACAATTAATAGTTTTGTGGTTTTTGGGTATTTTGTGAAATAGTTTTCCTTGTTAAGCATTTTCCAGTGCTGTAGTTGGCTAAAGGCATTAACTTGTTAACCCCGATTTCATAAAATTCACAAGACAGACTAAAAACTCTATAGGAATCGAATAATCTCAATATTAACAATCAGAAATCCCGTTCATCAATATCAATCTTAGTTGTAATTTACAACAGTAATTTCTTAAGGATATTGTGGGATTTTTATGATATATGTAAGAGCAACTTATATAAACGAACATATATTTTTCAAAGTCATAAGACCTATCTGCATTTCAGAGCAATCTAACAATATGAATGGAAAACGTAGGAAAAAAGGAAAAAATTGAAGATCAGATAAAATTATTTTTCAATCCATTATTTCATAGCATTTCGGTGTTACTTAAAAACAGTTTGTTTTTAAGACGGAGGGAATTCCAATTTACGGACATGTAAATTGCCACGTTTCTTCGTGGTGGGTCTTTTCAATTAGCTGTCCACTAGAGCGCCTCCCGTGATCTCTGGATTTTCGGAGGGTGTCTTACACGAACCTCGTCACTAGTTCTTAGTGAATCTCCTTCTCCACCTTCGACTTCACGGCTGTTCTCTAATCTACCCACCGATTGCTGACAATAAGCGTATGCTCAGTATCGTTACTAGCGTCTTCGAAATACATGTGCTTCGGTGAGTTGCTCATACCAATATTATGGGGATAGTACTGAAAGAACGTGTGTCCCCTAAGAAACTGCACTTCGCCATATTTTTTTGCTAATGCACATTCTGAACCGTGGTAAATTCTTATAGTCCATCGTCCTCTTTTCTCTTGGAACAGTTTGTAGCCAGCCACTCGTACATCCATTCTCACCTGTTTAAAGCACTTGAATCGAATGGATTTTGTAACCACCAATGTATGTAGAATATGTCTCCACGAGGACGAAACGTCGCACAGGATGTGCTGAATGCGAGGCAGTTGCACATTGTCAATTCCAGCCGCTTGGGGAACATCGGATGAAGCCTGACGACTTCAATTTAATTCAGGAAGATACTGCTCTTCATTGAAAGAGTGGGACTGATGGAAGAACTATAATTAATGCCGAGGACAACAGACCAATTCATGGCCGAAGTGTGCAGGCTATGTGAGCCTCGCCACATGCTGGTAAAAAAAACCATTTGAGCTTGAGCTGCACCAGCTTCGTGCAGCTATCAGTATAGCGACATGCTGCTGTCGTACACCAGGGAATTGCCGCTCATGTAGTCCCGGAACATATGTAACAGGTATTCAGGAATCCTGAACGTTATCCCAAGCACCTCCAGTATATCTTTCCAACCAGCAGAGTTAAAAGCATTTTAGACATCAAGGGTGACAAGCAGGACCAGCCGCCAAGAATGGAAACTTTCTTTGCTTGGCTCATTGCACCCACGGTAAACCATCCCCGTCGGAAATCGTATTGTCGGTGGGAGATGTTGCCAGGCGCCTGTATCGCGAAGCTGCAGCAGCTGTTCTGGGACTTTCTCCGCTGTGTCCAGCACACAAGGGGAGCGACATACAAAGGTGTTCCCGGCTGGCCGTTTCCTTTAATTATCATTACTAGTCATGCTATCTTCCAGCGTGAGTAGGCTCGAGCCATTAGACAGGTGCACAGCAGCTCAGGGATGCCCCTGACAAACGTGCATTTCAGGAAGATACTTTAGGTGACTTCACTTTACCATTTGCAGTTGTGCAGCTCATTGCATTTAAACGCGGTCGTGAAAGCGTAGAAATTAATCGTGGCATTGGGCGGCTGCAAACTACATTCATACCAGAATGAGAAATAAAGTACATGTCTTGTTTTTGGTGGATCGCCGATTGAAATCTTCCGACATTGGTGGAGCTGCAGCAGTTTCCAGTGATTTTACCTGTTCGAAAACGATCCAGATTGTAAATATCTCCGGAGTGTTTAATACGATTTCAAATAAATTTTTATGGTCGATTTATGATTACTGGTGAAACTGTGTCCATGTACTGCTCACTCATCAGGAAATCAGTACCAAATTCTAGTTGTAGCTCGATATTGACAAGAATCATTTCTTTTTAAGACATTGCATCGTCTCTAGCTGCTGACATTAGTATATTCCTCAAAAAATGGTCTAGTTGAATGGGGAAAGCTCTTCTTGGATTCATTTTCCGTAAAGTATAATTTGAGAACATAGAGTATAAAATATAGACTACTGACTTATTAAGTTTTCTTTAATTTCAGCCGCGTTGGATCATTTTGAAATCAATCCCTTTGGCTTACATTTGTCGGTGTTTCGTAGGACAAACTACTTCCATTTTATTAAGAAGCGCCACTGGGATGTTGCGCAGTAGAAATTTAATGCACTCTCATCTTTCCCAATTTTCGCTTAACCTGTGCTTTGTGCATCATAGGGTTGTCCTCTGAGCTTAAGCAATACCTCAAAAAACACTCAGTACCTTAATGAAAGGCGTTCGAGACTAATGGGTAAAGGAATCGACCCCAAAGGCGATTTCATAATTCGATTTCATAAAAAGCAAGTAATAGCAATGTTTTTGCAGTCACACCTTATAATATTCTTTTTAAATCTTTCCATCTGTCTAAAAACCTAAAAACAACGTTTTCTTAATACCTTCTAAAAAGGGAAATTGCCATTGTTACTTTCAACAATAAATATTCAATTTGTATTAGTTTATCAATACTTTTTTCGAAAGTCCGAACTTGTGCCAGTTCAAATGACAAATGGTTTAGACAGGAGATTGTCTCTCACAAAGAGATTCTTTCAAATCAGCCCCGAATTTTAAATATTACATAAGACGATACAATATGGAATTTTTTAAACCGAAAGCTTTTTAGATTAAAGTCAATAATAATTTATTTGATGACGCATGACGTCGTCGGCGATTTATTTAAATTTAGATACAAAAGAGAAACAAAAGTGTATCATTAACTGGTATAAAAAACAAACAGACAAATTTTAACCAATAGCAATTGTTTTCATTTCGGACGGATAAATACGTCGTAATAAATGTCCAGCTATTCAAGTTATTTGTATGAGGTGGAAAGGAAAACATAATTTTGTAGAGCCCTAAATTGCTATACCATACGAAAATGTCCAGTGTGTTTTTATAACCATTAACAAAAGCTAAACTGTGCACACAAAAAGAGAAATATTGCAAATGGAGCGCTTTGGTGCGCTCAAAAACCTTAGGTTACTATGCAAGTTTACACCAAATACAATTGTACACTGCATAATACATCAAATTGTGAATACCCCGATTTTGTAATACATTATTATTTAAGGAGCACAAAAGGGAAGTAGTAATTCAAATGAAATAATTAGTAGGGGAGACCGGGGCGACCTTTAACAAATTTTCAAAATTAAGTGATAATTCTGAAATGTGACAAAGTTTTTAAATGAATTTTGTTTCGTATGACGCTATAAATATTTAGATATCATTTTAGCAGCAAAAATCAGTTGTTACTTCTGGCCCCTTTCTTGGAGCTAATCAATTACCTGTAAAACAAAATCTACTACTTTTCGGTACGTTCAATGGTTTCAATGTCAACCAGGATGCAATTTTTTTAAGACGCCACGCTCAGTGGGTATGGCAGATGGACTCCCATAAAAATTTTTTTAGGATGAGTCAAGGAATCAATTCTTAAAGGATAGGTATAGACTCCTGATGCTTTTTATCCCATTGAGCAAAAAAGGGAACAAAATAGGAAAACAATCAACCGTGTATTTTGACTATGTAAAACAACACAAACAATAGCGTCTGTATCGGTTTTAAAATCATTTTTCTTACGTTTTCTATTTTTGTGGCCTTCCTTTTTCCGTTTATTTTGCTTTTTCCTTCTTTCTGGTCTCTTTTCTATTTTCCTTGTGCATTTCCCCGTAGGGAAATTATAGAAAAAAGATGTTCTTATTTTTAGCCTTGTTAACCACTTTTACATTAACGTGTGGTTATCAAGAAATAGCAGAACTAGATCTTCCTTTTTATGGCTTTGGGTCATGAATGGAAGGTCCAGAAAATTCAAAAGCTATTGATGTGCCGAAAACGACTATGCTCGAAATAGAATTTTCTATTACTTTTATTTCTATTGATACTGTAGTTCTCCTGTGAGTTCTCCTTTTGCTGGATATTACAACTCTAATTTATTTTTGGTTCCCCTTGGCAATATTTTCTTTGGTTTTGAACGGTTTTTGCCTGCTTTCCAAATCCTTGACTAGTTGCAATTATAGTTTTTTTCAGCATCGATCTGTATTTATCGAAATATATATTTACATTAGCTGGATTAAAGCAAATCATACTTCTGAAACTCGTTGCTTCGGTTCATCTTAGATTCTTCTTCAGGAAATTGGCAAATGAATCTTATGCCGCCATCCGCTTGACTTTCTACGATTTTGAAATCTTCTCTACTGTGTAAAATATCGCACGCTTTTAGGCTAATTTTTTACTTCACTAGAAAGTAAACTAATCCGATGGCGCAATGTCCGGATATGGTGGATTGTTTTCCATCTAAACTCCTCTAGTCGTTCAGTAACGTCGTCCTTGCTGTATGTGACCTAGCGTTTTCTTGATGAATGAATACTTTCGTCTTGAAAGCAAAGATGGTCGTTTTCCTGTAGCTCTAACTCAAGCTGCTCGTATTAAATCTCCTTCGTTATTGTCTAGTTTGGGTTTAACAGCTCAGAGTGGACTAAACACTTCATATACCACCAAACACAAAGCATCATCTCACGTGGCTGAAGACTTCCTTGTGGTTCCAGAGTGTCTTCTTCACATTTTTGTAGAGGATGCACTTTTCATCAGCAGTCACCGAATCCAAGCTTCTCCGCTAGTTCCTCAACAGTTACGATGGGGTTTTGTTTCCATCAAGGTTCGCAGAACATCTTCTTTAAGCTCCATAGATCTTCCAGGACAAGGCTGATCTTGTAGGCCATAGTTTCCGGATCGAAATTTCTAAAACTACCTTTGGCATTGACTTACGCTTATTGTGCCTTCTCCACATATTACATTAGCATTTCTCGGTTTGTTAATCTTAACTGCAAAGGTTCGTTTCTCGCGCAAAAGATTATAGCACAAAAACCATTAAAACAAAATATAACTTTAGCATAGCTTCATATAGCTTGTCAATAAACTCCATTGGAACATAGCCCAAAAACCAAAAGGGACTAAAAAAATTAAAAGATGGTTTTGTTGTAAAAGGTAAGGTTCGAGTTTTTTCGGTCTTCAGACTTTCAATGTTTCAATGAGAAAAACAACTGGACAAGAATTATAATCAGTAGGGGCAATAATTCTAAACCATCTTAATTAGATACTTCTTTACCATATCATTCCTTTCCCATTTTTCACACTATTCGATTTCCTATATTTATATCTATTCAATTTTCAATTTCAGTTTATTTCTGCAATAATGGACAAACAGTTTCTGGAGACTATGCTACGCAGACAGTCTATGGTTTTCTGGACTTTACTACTACGATAGGTAACACAGTTATGGTATTTTCTCCCCAAAGTGCGCCTGCGGCAGGTATGTATGCTCTTTACAATCTGTATGATCGCTGATCTAAATAACACTAGAACCTCCAAAACCGAGTCCGAGTGTAGTCGTAAATGTAATCGAAACGAAACCTCAGCAGACAGTTGCGAAGACAAAGGAAATCCAACCTACTAAAATCGCTTCAAAAGAAGCAAAACCTAAATTTTCGAGTGTTGTGCATGTTATAGCCGGCCCACCAGCTATCTCGAACAGCCCTAAAGTAGAAATCGTAGCCTCAAAAGTCGAGGTTGTAACTAGTGTGAAAAAATCGGCTGAGCCCACCAATTTAGAGAAGAAGAAAATATTTTCTAAAGTTGAAGTTCAAGAAGCTTCTCCCATAGTTGTTAAGCCGGTTGCAACAAAAGTGAATGAAGTTGTTAACAAGCCTGTTTATTCCAGTATTGTGGAAGTGCGGTCAAATAATGAGCCAGAGCCTATTGTGCAAATTGGCAATAACTTAGCAGAACCTGAGTATGATTTCTTATCGCGGCAACCCTCTGAGTTCGCAGAGGAAACCTATCGCGTAATAAACTTGAAACCAACTGCTAAGGCACACCATAAAAACAGAGCATCACAGCATCCGAAGAGAACGCAAACTTCGGCGGGTAAGGATGCGCACCCGACAGGCTTGGTAACAAAATTGAGTGGGACCGTCGTAAAAGACGGTATTACAACTGTGCACGAAACGAGCGTATTGGGAACGTACATATCTGGGAAATATGCCCAAGTTTTGCAAAGCTCTTCACAGGTGTATCGAAACAATAAGCCTCGGATTTCACCATCTTCCACTTTACGTATTTTAAAAACAGCAGCACCAACAACGCCTGCTAACCGTCATGCAATAGATCCGAGCCCGACCAATGCCGAAGATTTAGGACCTATACCAGGTGATAATAACAGTGGAAATTCTGGGCCAAATCATATCCGCGCATCACGAAGACCATCTACGTCTTCGGGAAGTTTTAAGAATAGGTTCCGTAATAAGAGCAGCAAGGACGAGGTAGATTCTGAAGTTCGCGAGAATCCACCACCACCACCACCACCACCTCCCAGTAATCCTTCCTCCCATGGAACAACGAAAAAGTCACGCACGCGCAATAAACCCAAAAAGTAAGTCTAAAAATTGCTGTAAATATGCTTATAACCTTGAAATTTTGTAGTCGCCGATACAGTCGCAAATCCTCTACGGCATCCGTAGAGCTTGCTACTGTGTCAGTATATAGACAAATGTCAACACCCTCTTATTCTAGTCGACGCAACAAAGCCCGAAACTCAAACTTTAAAACGACCGTCACTACATCAGCTCCAGCCACTGAGAGCAGTTTCCAGCGTAGGGGCTTCAAACCGAAAGCACAACCGGCTCCATCTGTTGTTGAATCTGAACAGCCAACCAGCCTTTATAAGTTTAAACTCAACAGAACACCAGGTAGATGGCAGTATAAAACATCACCTAAACCAAGAGTTACAATACGTAAAGCTGCAGGAGAAGAAAATGGACCGGCTACCCCACCCACTTCGAGTTCTGAAGTCATCTCAAATGATATTCCATCAGCAAATTCACGTTCAGACGACAATGATTTGGAGTCATCGGGTTCGATTAATGGAGCTGTTTTGAACGATGCAGAAACAGGAAATAATGGTATTGAGAAAAGGTATCCCATTGAAACTTTGAATGTGGAAATTTCAACGCCGGCTGACTTCAAGGATACTTACTACGAAATAGCAACTATAAAGACTCCATACACTTTCCAGGTAATCATTTTGCCTGTTTGTAACCTTCTGACTTTAAAATTAAGGGAAATAATGCATTCTCAGGAATTGAGAAAAATAGTTACGCATTTAATTCAATTTGGGCTTGTAGCTTCTACCGCTTCTCCTGACGAAAAAACAAGGAAAAGCCAATTCATATATCCTTAAAAATTTATAAATACAAAACTATCCTCAGAGAGCAGTGACCGGATAGCACGTCTGTTAAAAACTTAACTCCAATTTGTTGTAGTTAACTAACTTCCTCGCCTATCTCAGGTCAGTTCGCTAGTTCAGTATAGAGGTTTGAACCTATCTTCCCATGATTAGAAGTTAGCCCTGATGTGATCTTTGGAATACCGCAAAATGGCTGCGTACAAGTGAAGTTGAATTCAGCATCCATTTTCTGAAAATTGGTCCGCAGTCTCATTTCCATCGATCCATATTAAAGTAATTTCCATTGGTGTCATCCTGGGCTAGCACTTTTTGCGAGCTAAAGTAGACCTTTTCTTTCGATTTTTCTTATGTTATATATTTCTTTATAACAGGACCATTTACCTCTGCGCTTAGCTTTCTGGATTTGCTCTTAGCGTGATTAGCTTCCATTTTTTAAGGTATTGCCTAAGCTCAAGGGACAACAGTTAGAGTTTTTCGTTGTTGTGCCTACAGTTCAGCAGTTCCGTTTTTTCTTCTGGAGGCGGTTAATCCGAGCCCCTAGGGAAGCAAGCCTCTTACTATCTCTTGTACATTCTTGGCTACCGGCAACTCGATTAGGGCCGTAACTAAGTTTCGTGATGTAAGATTTGTAATAAAAAGTAAGTTGATTTTATTACTGATCAAATTACCTTGATTGATCTATCGTACGATCTTGAAAAGCTCATGGTTCCTCAATGGGAGCCACATCCAGTTGTTTTCTGACAAACCTTCTGCTAAACACGTCAAATGTTGCTTTTTCTTGTTAAACACCTGACCCCTGCTTCACTTCATTTGAGCCAGTCGTCAGATTTGCGTCCTTTACCGAGTTTTTTGGGCTTCTGACGATTTGTCCTTTCTTCCTTTTTATGGCTTTCTGTCGGGGTGGGTTTCAACCTAAGTGATTGCCATTGCCTGTCAGGCGGGATTGCCAAGCGTCTTTGTGCAAGCCACTTTGGGTTTGCCGCCACTAGTGTTAATAGTGGTGGAGGGGGCGTGTGGCCCTCTAAGCATGAACGCGTTACCTCTTTTATTAGATTATCCCTATAGGTGATCTCACTGATTTTGTGTTGGATTCAACCTCAACATTTTCTTGTTGGTTGGCAAACCGCTCCTCGGCCTCAACTGAACTTTGCTGAAGTGAGTTGAGAGACCAAGTGAGGGTTTTTGCTTTCATTTATCTTTTCAATTACCTTCCACTCTGACACTCTAAGGTACTTATTTTGACAATCTGTATAATCTAGAGTGGTCTTGGTGAAGGTTACCTAGCTATTGGCGGAAGTAAGCAGTTAGGATTGTACTGTGTTTTTATATCCCACTATCCTAACATCGGTTTCTTCCCAGGATTTCGTGTCTCCCGCAACCTGTTTGAGCCATTCTGATGTAGTTTTATTTTTACAAGTAAAGACTAAGAGACCTGGTCGGAAGCTGGAGCCAAACAATGTGGGTTTTACTCCATCATCTCTTTTCTACAAGATATTTTTGTCTATTGCGTCCACATTTGTACCACTATATTTTAAAAACGAAGCGGCTGCTACACATTTGTGCCACGATAAAATACGGATGGTAAATATGTTTACGAGGGCGCCTAGTCTAAATCCCTACTTGCAGCCAAAACTTGTTGCCGTATTTTATCTTTCATTTGGACTCTCAAAAGATGCCACTTCAAATTTCAACTCTGAATTACGTATTCGAAAGCCGTCTCAAAACGATTAAAGTATGTGTTTGTCAGCAGTTCCTTTAGTTTGTACACAATATTGTCTATCCTGGTGCCAGCCAAAGCTTTCTTATAGAATGGTTTTGAGGTATACCACTCTTATCAGGATGTTTATTTTTTAATTGTATATTCTTGTGTGATGTGATCCTAGGAGAAGCATGGAGATAGTCACCCAAAGCAGAGCCCCACATTGCCACGGAAAGATTAGTTTAATTCTGGATGGCGCCCAGTGTCTAGAGTACGCATACTGAAGACTGCGGTCTATTCACGTAACTTGATAGTTTTTGGCCTTTAGGTGATTTTAACCTACAATATTGATGATATATAATAATATTCACGTTTTGCGATTAGAGATTTTATCTCGGCGGAAAGCCAGGGGCAAGTATAGGGTTTTCGAACCTTTCTTTGTAAAAATACAAAAGTACAATATCATCGGATTTATGAGCTTTCGTCATCTGATTCATGAGCTTTCGATATTAAGCAACTTTATTCACCCAGTTTTTTAACCAACATTATCCATTCGCACTCCATTTTCATTCTTTTAAATTGATTTTTGCTTTGATGAAGCCTTAACCCCAGTAACAATGTACAGAATTGCACTTCCTCATATATTCGGCAGAGATTGTCTACAAAATTCAAATACATATAATAGAGAAGCAATTACCCAGGAATTACAAGTCAATATAAATTTCTTAATTCTTGTCCAATTTCTTACTAGAAAATTTTTCAAACTAATTGTTATATTTTTCTGTTATTTTATTACAAATAACATAAGATCTAGTTTATCATATCAACTCCTTTATTGTCAATATTTCTCATCCATATAATTGTTAAAAGTTTTGAGAAAAGGGACTGACATTTGCCGTCTTTAACACTAACTTTTTTAACAAATTACCCGATAGTTTGAGAAATTTTCTAGAAAAGGAGTTGAAAAGGAATTAGGAAATTAACTTGTAATTTCTTCTCCACTACATTTAAATTCCGTTGACAATTTCTGTTGAATATGTAACGAATTGCAATTCCATACATCATTAAATAATTCAGCTTGGTAATTCTCATTCTGAACTGAAAGGAATGGAATCAGGAATTTTAAATTCCACTGAATGCGAATTAGGTGGGAAGTAATTATGAAATAAGTACATAAGTACCGTAACTCAATTGTTACATGGTACATATTTGTGTATGGACCTCAGGTATTCTAGACTGGAGAATCAGAAAATGTTATTCTAGTACACATTTTCCCGTTATTTATCTTTCTCAAGT
>QYTT01094388.1:103453-115555 GCA_006980735.1 Dasypogon diadema
GATTCAGGCTTTTATGCCTGAAGAACTAGAAGGAGAAAACAATGCTGAAGAAGAGCCATGTACATACATCAGATGAAGTAGGAAGTGTGGATCTTGATTAAAAGAGCATAGCTACACGATTCTTCCTGCTGTATCCGCTTCTGGTCAACTTTTTTCACCTTTATTAATTGCATTAAAAGAGCAGTGGGGAACATTTCGCACACGAGTGGAAGTATCCACCTCGGGAAAACTAACAAATACAAGTTCACCAATATTTTCCTTATTGACTTGTGGAAAGGACATTGCCTCGAATCATTAAAAGAAGGAATACCAAAAGGAAAATTTGTAGATATATTAACAATACCAAAAAAACAACAGGGATAATCCAAGCACTTGATGTATATGGATTTTGATTTTGGAAAGGAGTGTCAAGAGCTTTTTCAGATTTGCTGATTTTGTCTGGTTACGATGTAGAATTTCGATTAAGAAATAACATAATTAAACTACAAGCGTTGATTCGTAATCAACTTTGTGCTCCACCGAATAATTGCGTTTTACTATAAAACAATAACAAAAAAAATATATGCTTGAAGTATATCAAATGAAGGGTAGTTATTCAGAGATTTGTAATTTAATAGAAATACTTATTATTGACAGGAAATTAGTTAAATTTAGATTAAATTCGAAAATTTCACCACATTTTTTAATTTTAATATCCTATGAGATTTTAAGGACGGAAAGTAAAGGGGTAGTTGAATATTTAGGAAAAATAATGGACTCTCTGCTTTCATTTAAATGTTTAAACACTGGAGTTTTGTTGACTTTTATTAAAAAGTACAGAATCCGACAAATGCTATACTTAATAATTGTTTTTTTACAGATTGCTCCAAGGAAGGTGAATGCGAATTGTATCTTATTTTAAAATCTAGAGTTATCTAGGGGGGGGGGGGGGGTATCTCCCTAAGGGAGCAGTGTTAGCACAGTTTGAAAGTGGCTTTTTTACAGCAAGCCGAGTACTTGGGAACCTTCCCTTGTTAGAAAAATAACGAAGTAAAATGTAAGAAAAACATTATGTTCACTTTTTTGTTATTTTTGCCTTTTATTTTCTTTTATATGAGAGCCGTAAAACATGTATTTATTTCTATATCTGAAAATATCGTTATTTTTGTAGGTAACTGAAATTTTTCAAGTCGATTGTTTGAAATTACATTGGTCCCAGTTTTCTACCTTCAATTTCCGATTTTATATATGACTTTACGAAATCAATTTCAGATTTTATATATGACTTAAAAATTTTATTGCTATAAGACAACTTTGTGTCCTATATAGGCTTAAAAATGCTGAAAAAATCAAATGTCCTTTTGGTCCAAATGGTAAGCCTGCGAAGCTGTAAAAGCAAAATTTTAAAATTCTAAACAAACTTTTCATTCTTATTTTCTATGTATGATCCGTATTGGAGCAGAGATTTTCTGCAGTGCCTATGGGGCTCTAAGGTGTTAAAAGAAAAACAACAGCAAATCCCAAGGGCAAATGTTATTCTAAGGTGTTATCTTTACCCTTAAGAAGAATGTTTCACTCATGGACATGTATTTTATACGGGAGTTCAGGTCCACTTTGTTCTTATCACTGAAGTTTCCCTTTTTATGTAATATTTGCAGTACATAAGTACATTAAATATTGTCTTATTAAATTTTGTACAAAAAGACCTGATTTTTTTTACTGACACATAAATACAACAGACCTGGTTTTTATTAGTTTAAAATATTGAGGGCCAAAACATTGGTGCCGAAACACATTCAGAGACGCAAATACCAAGCCGCAGGTACCAGGTATCAAATTAAAGTTTCAAACAACGAAAACTTGTGAGAGCTTTCCCATTGGCGGTAGCAAGTACCATTTGATACCAGTATCAAAAGATGCTTGCTACCCAAGTTTGGAAGGTTTTAAATTTTGATACTGATTAAAAGAATTTAAAATGGAGGCAAAGATTATTGAATTTGCGAGGGATAATAATTTCATGCATAATATAAATTCTACTGAATATAAAAACTTGAAACTTATCTAAACTATTTTGATCAAATGCCGATTATAAATACATATTTTAAAATTATCAGTACTGTGTGGTGCTTGTGGTTTGGTACCCTGAATGTGGCTTCATTCTGCATCAAATGCTTGATACTTGCGGCTCTGAATGTGTTTCGGCCCTTACTACCTGTAGTTTGGTACGATTGCCAAGAAATGAATAAATTATATTTCGCCCTTAATTAAAATTCTCAAAGTGTGATTCTCTTCAGTGCTTTTTCAAGCCGTTAAAACCAAACATTAACACTACGAAGCGAAAAATAATTTTAATGAAAACTTGAGTAGATGTTCCTAATTTCCTGGAAACTTAATTGAGGTTGCAGAAAAGGTGGTATAAAATTTTAGTTTGTATGATTTGCACTTGTTGGCAACTTCCGCTTAACGCCGCAAGCATTTAAATTTAAACACCTCTTGCTTAGTGCTATCCAAGTCACTAGGTGTAACCTTGTACTCGCCTAAAGGTACATTTATGAAATTTTTAGATGGCTGAAAGTTTCAATTTCACGCCCATTGCCTTTCAATGACCACAAATTACCAGTTGATATTTTGCCAATGGGAATTTTTAGCATGCTTTGCACGTGGGTGTTGTCATTGAAAAGGAAAAGTGGATCATTGAAAATTGGGTGGAATAAATTGCTCTTTAGTTATGAAAGTTATGAAATAGTTGAAATGTTAGCTACGCAAGCTAATAAAGAAAATCTGTAGTTTTTTGTGCAAATATTTTTCCAGTTCATTTTGGTATTTTTTGAGGAGAACTGAATGGCTAAGAAGAATCAAGTTCAGTAAAACAGATTTCTACGTAAAATTTGAGTATAGTAGGTTCGAGTAAGGTGGGTACACCCATTTGTTTATTGCTCATTATTGGCAAAAATATCAGACAAAATTAACCAAACTAACCACAGTTATTAACCAAATACAGTTTTCTATCAATTTAAATTGCGATGTTCTTTCCTCTTTGTGAATTCTTCAACTTGCCTTGGGATAATATATATATATGTAAAGAGTTAATATTAAGATTTACATTTTTTAATGAATTATTGGTTTCTTTGTATAATAAACATGGACAGGTATTCAAACGAGTAAAGAAACTTCCTTAGTTATTAAACGTTGCCGCCTGTAAGTATGCAACACATGGATTTATTGGAACTTTTTCTTATTTTTTATATTATTGTAAATAATACTTTATTGCATAGTACGGACCTGGCCAAAATTTCAGTTTTTGCAGTCGATTGCAATTTCTATGTGTATGCAGTTAACTATGTAAGTAATGAATTTTTTTTCGAAAATAATTTAAAAAAGGTACTTTCTTACGCAGCTTTCCCTATCACGATTAGAAAAATTATTCTACATTATCGGTCTGTTTAAGAATGCATTTTCTGCAGTCGACTATAACTTCTACGCGTATAATTAACGTATATGGATATTTTTCTAATCGTGATATGGTAATCTATGTGAAAATAGTATTTTCTGTTAAATATTATAGAAATCTTTCAAAAATTTCTTCATTTACATAGTTCACTATAGTTCACGTGTAGAAATTGCAATACGCTACAGAAACTGCAATTTTGAAGAAGCCCATACTTTCTGTACTATAGAAAGCCCTGTTCGAGAATTAAGTTTCTACAGTCGACTGCAATTTCTACGCGTGTAGATAACTTATATGGAAAACAATTTTTCTAATATTGGAATCAAAATCCATGTTAAAGGAGTGCTTTCTCTTAAATATCATCGTTATTTTCGAAAAACTTCTTCATTTATATAGTTAACTACACGCGTAGGAATTGCAGACGACTGCAGAAAGTGAATTCTCGAACATGCCCATAATCTTCAAAAAATCTCATAATCTATATATACTTAACTACACGTGCAGAGTTTTGAAGTCAACTGCATTTGAACAGGCCCCATGCGTTAAATACACGCGTAGAAATTGCAGTCGGCTGCATAAACTGCAATCTTGAGCAGAGCCTATGTCATGCATGATATGTAGGTACGATGTTGACACTAATATTTAAAACACAGTTTTTTCTTTATTTATACACTGAATTTTCTTCCTTGTATACATACCAAAATGACAACATCAAATTTCTCTTTTTAGGGGAAAATGCGATTTAAAATTAATTTGAAGAGAACTAATTCACAAAGCGTGATAATAAGCAAAGCAACACATTTATTATGTAAGTGAATTCTGTGTAAATATTTTTTATGTCAAGTATCTCTTTACAATTAAATGTGTATTATATCCTGTTAATGCAGAAAAGCGTTTGTTATTTACTAGTTTACTCCTGAATATCTTATGTTACACGTATGTAAAAAACCTAAAACTGTGCAGAAAATCTATTTCACACGGCCCAAAATATTTTAAAAATTATTTTTAGGTTCTTAGATATTATATAATACATGTCCAGAGTGCGGAGTAAAGCCCGGCATACTTTTTTAATATCATTAATTCTCGATACTTCCAACAACAGTTGCAGTTTTGTTTTATAAAAAAGTAGTTTTTAAAGTCCAGACAATTTGTTGATGAGTAGCAGGCTTAGTCTTCTTGCAAGATGTAACAATATGTTCGTAGTTTACAACATTAAAATTAAAGCAGTATACATACACTCGGTCGATGAAAATCTTAATAACTTTATCCCCAGAAAACACATTTAATCTAAGTACAAAAAAAGTCAAGTGCTCTTCACGGCGCCTTTTACACAATTGCTCGAAAACGGAAGTGATCATGAACTTGTCACTATACATTTCACGTTTAAATATTCTAATTGCGAACCTGTAAACACAAACAGTTTTACCATAGAACGCCAAACAGACCAAATACGTTACTATACCACACTACCCGTCTGTACCAAATTACTCGAACTTACTGTAGTTGAAATCCTAGAATAATCCTTATGACATTCGTATCTACCGACGCTCCTGTGCTATATTGCTGCTATAAATTGCATGACAATAAATAGTTTTCACCCATGTACTCTAAATGAACATTTTCCATTTAATCTCCTTAGGGCGAAAATTGAATTTATGTTTTACATGTAAATTTTTCCTGTAGATAATTCTTGGATGACTGTTAAGATTATTTTTTTGGAAATCTCTGAAAATTTCAAAAAAAAATGAGAACCTGTAGATAATCCGTACTGATAAACCTTGAGAAAAATTTTATAGCAAGTAATAAAAATATACATAAAAGATTTACTCCGATATTATACATAGGTTGATAACTCTGCGTAATTTAGATAAATAATGAGTGCCAAAAAAAACAATAGTATCCGCGTCTCGTTGATGTGCGAGAGAATAATTCTCGTCCAATATATTTTCAAATTTCTCAAATTCTAATAAATTCAGCCAAGCACATTAATCATAGCACTAGTCTTACATCTAAGACTAAAAATCGTGTATGCTTCTTTCTGCGACTAGCGATGCTTTTCGCAAGATCACGCAATCACGGTAGTTGCAAGTTTGCGACAGGTTCCGAAACCACCATGAAGTTAAACCTTCATATTTAACTTATACTTTTAGATTACTGATCTCTGAACGACTACTCAGGCGATTTAAGGAGAAACAATGGATCTTAGTCACTCGAATGCAATTGAGCAACGTCTGGTGGCGGAGTGCTTAGTTCCACTTACTTTCCAGAGTACATAGATTTCAGTCAAGGCTAGACATAACATAGATTTATCCATTATTGCACAGATTTTAATTGGCAGTGCTTATTGTGTAATTCTGATGAGCTGACAGATATGTTAGGTGATAGTAATAAAGATTTAAATTATGCATACACCTCCATAGAATCTTTTATCCCTGCAGTTTTAGAAAGTACAAAATCTTGCTTGGAGTTTAAGTGGAGTACCGTCATCTTCATAAAAGGAGACTCCTTAATGTTTTTCGAATTGAGTTAGTAAATATCTAACTTTCTCACACAAAAAAAGTATAATGTCCTATTAGATTTTCATGCACCACAGCAAAAGCATATATGTATGTAGGGTATTTTAATGAGACCCACAACGCCATTGACAATATTTATTCACGGTAATGCAACTATTATCAATTAAATTAAAGCATAATCAGCCTTCCTCATTGGATCTTGCTCCTGCTCACGTTGACGTCTGCTGGTCTTCTTTTGCCGACAAATTTCTTCTGGCTCGTGGCTCACACGTGTTGTTGGTAGGGTTGTGACCAATGCGTGCAGAAGGTAATATTTAAGTGCGCGGACTATTGACCCACATCTATTACCTAAAAATTAAACAGCAGATTAACGGATATCCATATTGAATCGCTGATTTAAGTGTTGCCGCCCTGTATTGTCCAAAAGAAGGCTTTCAAGCTTATTGGCGACCATATACGATTACCTCTAAAATCGATTCTCTGGAGCACAGGCGCAATGTTGCATGCCCTATGATCATTTATCGCTACTTTTATGGATATTATTCCAACGAAATCTTGGTCTGATTCTTTGTAGATCAATCAACCGTGTGATACCCAAGTATCGAACCATCTTTACCCTTTCGTCCTTGGGACACGATTGAACCGAACTATACAAATGTGGAACAAATGGAATAAGTTTTCCGCCAGGACTACAGACAGCAGCTGTTCAAACAGAATGTGCACTGACACCTTTACTTGACATCCTAGTTCCCTACCTCCCTTTCTTACTTTTCTCTTCGCCAAAGCTGATGTTAACACCGTAAAAAAATGCGATGGATAATAGTTGGACCTCCATCGTCTAATGACCAATTGCTTTCTAGTGACAACATAATATCCGCTAAACTTAGTATGCAATGTTGTGCATAAATAATGTACTGGCAGTATTTTTCAAATTATATCAATATATCCTTTTTCGTCCTTCTACCAAAAGCCCTCTTAGTTGCTCTGTACCGGAGTGTTTTAAAGCAGTTATCTAACCTCAATGTCTCTTGTTATTTCGTGAATTTTTTTGTAGGTGTTTTGTCCATGCTATCTGTGAGCAGTCTGTGACAGTCATCCTTCTGCTCGCTAAGGCCGAGTGGTTGCGTACAATGCGCTTCACCGTCTTAGTATCCTCCAGGCACAGTCTGCATGTATCATCTTCTAGGATTTCCATCCTTTTGGAGGAGAGATCAAATGCTGTCGTATCAAGTAGTCAGAGAAACTAACTATCTGAGTGTTCCTCGCTCTGTCCTTAGAACTTTTTACCCGACTGTACAAGCAAGGGAGGCTAATGTTGTTGGATGTTCGTATGTGTGACTTACCCTTTGTTCCCTTCTGCAGCTTAAATGGCTTCACCGATTACGACAAATGAGGTATCGTTTGATTCGTCTTGATGCCAGGCGTGTCAAGGGCTATATTAAATGAACACAATATGGTGGATATTGTTAGCTACGAACGAAATTAAATATTAAACCCATAGAGTGGGACTTCAAATTAAACGTCTTTAAAAAACAAAGTCATATGGAAACAGTGTTTCACCTGTATCCATTTCCAATATTAAAATTTATTTAGTCCTTCTCAATGGCGGAGTATGGTTCTGGATCTTGGATTTCCATAGCCGTCCCTGTTTTACTAAAGTGTCGGCGGTTTTGTTCCTTTCGATCCTTATGTGTCCTCTAACGCAATAAAGTGTTACCTCATTTTCTGAGGCGCACCCATTGAGTTTTTATCGATAGGAATGAATTAATAGCCATCAGATTCATGCACCTAAGTACCGCTTGGTTGTCCAGTGTAATGTAAATTTTACCACCTCCCACTTTTCTTTTTTAATTATTTTTTAAACAGTCCGACGCACGAACTATAGCCAGCATTTCCGCCTGGTAAACAGAGGTGTTGTAATCTTCCCAGGCTAACACAGTAGCACAAATTTAAGTTTTCAGGGAAGATCTCCGCATCTGCCCTGCCGTCAATCATAGATCCATCCATGAATATAAAAATAACTTCTGGTCCCTTTTCTGGGAGTGGTCCGTCACTGATAAGAGTCTTGTGAAACCTTTCGGTTGTCCTGACTTTTTTGATCCTGTCTTTGGGCATCGTGAGTTCCCTGATCTCTTTTACGTGACTCACCAATGCGCCCACTAAGTCCCTAAAAAGTATCATAGGTAACCTGAGAGCCGCCCCCACTGTCACCTTCTTCACAAATTGATCCAACGGTGCAGAGATGCCAGTGCACAGTGCAGTAAAATTGTCTCAACCACTGGTAACCAGATATATCGCCGCGCCCAGTGCAGGATTTGAACCCACGCCAACAGAAGAAAAAATTTGTAGACGTGTGCCAATGTCTTCACAATTTTTACCGTGTTATCTCGAACAAGTCCAGCTTTGGAGACCAAGTTATTAACTACTGTCTTTTATAGTCTACTGATTTCTGAGACAGGCTTCATGTTGGAGCAGAAATCCCTCTACGATTCCTTTTTCTGCGGCCAAGGAGCCTCACCTGTTATTTATTCTTCCTCAAGGCGTGGTTAAAGGCTTCTCAGGGTGTCTAGTTCCAAATTCCAACAGGAAGTAAGTGGGGTCCGGACGCCCACTACCGTAGGAGGACACGTCTCACGAAATGCGTCGTTTATAGCTGAGGTTATTCGGTCCAGCTGTGGTCCCGCCCTTGTTACGGTCTCGGGTGTTTCCTCATATTTTCATTCAGATTCCTCTTCAAAACCTCTGTGTGCTATGAAACCTCCATGTTCAGAGGAATCCCTACATGTCTTTTATCTATTCTTCTGGAGCGATATTCCATCACAAATTGAATGGCTTTGTTTGCAATATACGGGCTTCTCTCCAATCACGAATGTCTTCCCTCAGATTGATTGACACTAAGTTGGCAAATCTTTAGATGCTGGTACTGACCCAGCCTTCGCTCTTCCTCTCATCCTTCACCTATTGGTTCGGCTGACTTCTTGGCACTTTTCATTACCGCACTGTCCACCTCGCCACAAAAGTCGGATGTATCTCCTAGGTTAAGTCGTTTTAACTCATCCGTTGTCGTTATCATGCTTACTTTGACCACTTTGAAACATTGCTTTGACCACTTTGAAACTGCCAACTTCATTATTTTTACCAGTCTCAATGGCGTTACATATCGGCAGTAAATGGCACCCCCAGTAGCGATAGGACTTACCTCCATAGAGCATGGATTCCTTGGCTTAGTCGATTTTCCATCTGGAGTGTAATTATCCGTGGTTTTATTTGTTGCGATACTTCTGTATCTATCTCGGTTGATCTTTCAATGATAACCTGTTCGGCATAGGTGACCCTACCTCTGTTACTGACTCACTACCTACAACACAGCTTATCGCATTGCTAAGACACTGAAGCTCTGCCACCGCAACAAAGTGTAGGTAAGTCGGAGGAGATCTTAACAATGTATGAGTAAAGTCTTTCTACTCCGTTGAAAATTTTAATCAGACGGGGCCTGATCAATCTAAATACGCTGAATCCCTCAAATTGTAATATTGTATCAATATCTACCTGTACTGCAAAAGTGAATCGGTACAGATCTGATCTCTTAGCCCTCCTTTGATTCTGCTTCATTTGAGTATTTGACCGAATATAATTTTTTAGTTTTTTTTTTCTGCAATTGAAACAAAACAGAAAACTACAAAAAAATTATAATTATAATCGGTAGATCAAGGCCGCATCTTTAGGGCTTTTGTAACCCCCTCACCTTTTTTTTAGTAATTTTCCTCCATTTTTGGGATTGTGTATTGGGATAAATAAATGTTCAGCATGAACTTGTAAAACGTCACCAGGACGTCACAGAGAAGAATGGGGCACCGCCACGAGGAGTTAAGACCACCAGACTTTCCCTATAGCAAGGAGGTAGGAGAGGATGACACCACTTTTCTTCTTTTCCCTTTCCTTATCCTTCCCTGTTCCGCACGAGTGTGTATTTAAATCCGAAAAAAGTTCTGAGGGAGGTTTTTCTTAAAAATATTTGTCACCTTTTTTCTTTTAAAATTTTCATAAATTCCTTAAATTTAACTTCCCCTGCATGTTTTTAAATGTTCAAGAGGTTACTCGATAGTTAAAGAAAACATCAATTACTTGAATTTTTGACCTCTATATTTAGCTTAAGATTTGCGTATACACAGAGGAGTACACATTTTATTTACAATAACTTAACCGCTGATTAAATATTAAGTTTAACTTATCGCATACAATAATTTTATCATACCGAAATACTCCCGGATAATAGTTATCACAAAATTGCTATTCGCAAAATTTTAGAACAAAAATTGCAAATTTCGAAGACTTCAATACTGATTTCAATATCTACCTAAGGTGAAACTTATAATATAGATATTTAGACTATAACTATCATCGATTAGGTTATATGAAAGCAGTATTTCATGCCAAGTTGCATTTAATGTAAGTCTTTAAATCAGAAAGGGTCAAATATTGCCAAAGATCGCACTAATCTGGTGCGCAATATCCTTTAAGTTCTGCATAACCACATGGCCTCCGGCAGCATTCATGGGTAGCCCCAGTCTGGGCTCGAAACCAGCTATAGCTATCGTCAACAAGTTTACTTAGTAGCAGAGATTCAGAATTCCTATTGTTGGTGGTGGATGTGTAGTATGCAGTGTTCTCTGTAAGTGATCCTATTTTGTTAAGTGTAAATTAAATCCTAAACATTATTTACTTACGAATTTGTCTCGAATATGAGTTATAATTGCTGCCACATATCAATTTGATAGCCTCAGAGAGTGCTGCACTACAGTATCTTCTGAAGGGCACATCTGCTGGTGAGATCTGGCCCAACACGGTGCCAATTATTGCACACATAATTATGGTTTTGGTAATAAACATCTAAAATTTTAAAGGAATATATTTTTATAAGAATGAAACAAATTTTAATATTTGACTAAATAATTATTGTAATTATTGTTAGAAATTTACAAATTTATAATATTATATTTACAAATTCTTTTTGTGACCTAAATTAAATGGTAAAAATGAATTTAGTGTATCATTAATCCAATAAAGGTATATTTGTTAAACAGAAAAGCAAATTTAGAAAATTCATTCATTGACATTGAACTAATACAGGAGGAGATGTCAAAGATCAAATATAAAGCAATATAATATGATAGGTACTACTTAAGTACACATGTGCAAACTCTACATTTGATACTAATTTACGAAATAATTTGTCAGTATGTATTGGGAATATACAATTTCATCCCTTTCAGAATATAGAGAAGGTCGCTTATCGTATTTTGATAAACATATGGAAGTGACCTCAAGACCTTCATGTGAATTGATGAACCAGACATGTAGTTTTATATAATGACATATTATCTTTGGGAAAGTTTGTTTTGTACACAAAGATTCTAGATGGTTGCCTTGAGGAACCCCTGGAGAAACTAGAATTTTTCTAGATAGAACACACATGACCTACCACAAACAAATTCGTGTTATTGATTCACTATAAGACCTTTCATAAAAAAAATGGAGCAAGCAAATTTATGCTTTACCCAATAATCTAACAATGATCAAGTGGTCCGCTTCAACTCTCCAACGTTTGATAACTTAAAGCAGAAATCGGCAAAAGCTCATAATCCGCACAATCGTTGATATAGATGGAATCAAAATACTCCAGAGCAATAACTCCAAACTCCTAAATTTTTGACCCCCCCCTTCTCTCATCGAAATAAATCAAAGTGCGCCACTGTCGAAAAAATGCAAGCTATATGAACTGTAGCTAGAATTCGAGTTAATTTCATATAAAAGCCGGACACACAATTTCTTTGGTTACTACGATAGCAAGATTGTTATTATATAAATACAAATACACAGTACTATTAGAAATGATACTAGACAAGTAATTTGTGTAGAGAAAAGAAATCAAAAAGTTCCAAGAATTGATCTTTGGGGAACTCCGGTGTGAAGGTGAGCTAAACCGGAAGAAAATATGTATTCTTCCTTTACAATTTGATCACAATTAGACAAACGGTCAACAAAAAGAAGAAATTATAATAAAACTTTTGTTTAACTTTAAAATTAGATAGGAATAATTGACGTAATCAAGATATTTGCTAAGGTCAAGTTTCACCATTACCAAGATCGGAAGAGCGT
>QYTT01094388.1:115575-126715 GCA_006980735.1 Dasypogon diadema
AATCAAAATACTCCAGAGCAATAACTCCAAACTCCTAAATTTTTGACCCCCCCCTTCTCTCATCGAAATAAATCAAAGTGCGCCACTGTCGAAAAAATGCAAGCTATATGAACTGTAGCTAGAATTCGAGTTAATTTCATATAAAAGCCGGACAGACAATTTTTTTGGTCACTACGATAGCAAGATTAAACAAGTAATTTGTGTAGAGAAAAGAAATCAAAAAGTTCCAAGAATTGATCTTTGGGGAACTCTGGTGTGAAGGTGAGCTAAACCGGTAGAAAATATGTATTCTTCCTTTACAATTTGATCACAATTAGACAAACGGTCAACAAAAAGAAGAAATTATAATAAAACTTTTGTTTAACTTTAAAATTAGATAGGAATAATTGACGTAATCAAGATATTTGCTAAGGTCAAGTTTCACCATTACCAGATCTTTATCTAAAGCTGTATGATGATCGCTAAGGTTACTGATAGGTAGACAAGGAGTAGACTAGGACTAGATTTTACTTAAGCAATGTTTCTGGCTTTAGAAATACAACATTGGTGATATAGAAATTAAAAACATAAACGATTATTGCATTTTTTATATATAGAAGCTGTAATTTTCAAGAAATCAAGAGGCAAATCGTCGGGATCGATTGCATCTGACTTCACTGAGTTTGTAATAGTCAAAGTTTGTAAATGGCAAATTTGCCTACAATCAAAAGTAAACGTTTTTCTATGCTTTTTTTTGAGCCGATCTTAGTAAAAAACCTATCCAAAATGTCGGGATCTATATCACTTTGTGATGGTTCACTGTCAAATATGTCCATCTTTTGGACGTTTCTCCAAAAATCACCTAAGTGGAAGTCTATTATATTTCAGAGCAATTTACAATTTTTAAGCTCAGATTGATTTCAGGTCCTTTAAAATTTAATTAAAATTATGTCTAATCGACAAACATCTCTGATTAAGAGGTCTTAGTATTCTGTCATTTCTAAAAACATAACAAATCCCAGTTTATACAGAACTATTTTGGAAAAACCACTTACATAGTTTGTTTGGTATAAAAACACAACACTTTCACAATAGGATAAATATAAAATTATTTGGAAGGGTGGGACAGTTTATTTGCATTAACTGTTTCTGAGATAACGAGGTTTTAGAAAATTTTTGACTATTTCGAAAAACACCTTGTGAGTTTCTTATTACACACCAAACTGGAATGAATAAGGTATCGCATTACAATAAACATTTTACATAGATCGCCATTTAAGTTCCTTAAAATTCTAATTTAGGCAAGTCTTCAATGCATAAACCAAACAATATATGAGCGATCCATAAAGAACTGATATTAAGAGTCAATAGAAATGTTTTTAATGTTTGAAAACGAAGTAAATACTAGATATAGCAAAGAGTTTCAGGTAGAATAATACAAACCATAGTTATTATATTAATTCAAGTTGTGCTTGGATGGATGGATGGTATATTAAAGAGCGATTTTGGCTGCGAGGATTCTAAAAGATATACGAGGGCATATCAAAAAAGTTCCCGAAATAGTTCTATAATTTTTAATTTTAAGAGAAAATGGAAATTATTTGTCTAGATAATCATTAAGGTCAAACAGGCGGTGTTTATATTTTTCTAGGCCTTGTCTACAGAAACAAGGATCCTTGTTTTGGAACCACCTTTTTACAAAGTCCTGCTGCTTATTATTGCTTAATAATATAATTTTTCAGGATCTGTCTAGATCTTGTTCAAAATGGCTACCGAAGCGTCCATTCTTTGAAGTTTATGAATTTCGTGCAACGCTTTAGGCACCTGAGGCACCTGACAGGTGGAAGCGGTCAGTTAGAATTGATTGAGCCAATCCACATGAAATGCCCACTCCATAAGCAACTTCATGGATTGAAACTTTTCCATTCTTCTCTACCAAGGTCCAAAACCCGTATGCAAAACGATGACATCATCATTAACTGAGGTCAATGGTTTCCCCTTTTGCTTATCATCTTTAACGCTCTCCTTACCCTCTTTGAATTACTTGATTCACTTATAAACTGCGGCAGATTGTCCTCGGCAGATGCGCTCCACAGCAGTTTAAAAAAAAACTTAATGTTAACCCGGTGCTAAAAAATGTGACTTTCCATTTGAAGTCAAAAAATGGGCGGGAGGGGGTAATCCTAACGGTTCTCAAGATAGCGGCACTTATCGTTTTTTTGGTCGTTTGTTACGATGGAGACCGCATATCTTATACTAAACACGACATGTGTACTAGTACCTTATCCTAGGAAACATAGTGGCCCTTAAGTGATTGTTTATCCAACCTTCTATACCTCCCCGTTTAGGAGCTATAAATTTTCAAAGTCAAAATTTTGGATTTTTTACCTTTTCTTACATAACTAGGCAAATTTCTCTAAAAAAGCTATAATGAATATGCACTTTTCTTACATAATTTGGTATCCACATAACTATCCCTTTAATTTGATGTAAGGTATATGTCCACCTATCTCTTTTCGTTTTCGAAATAACCCGGTAATATTGGTGTTCAGCTCTAGTTCCAATTCGACCAATTCATAAATCAAAGGTCGTTGTTAGCTAACAATCGTACCACATTGTGCTGGCGCGTTGTCTAGGTGAAATATTTTATTTCTTAAAGCCAATGATATCGCCTCAAGTATGGAAAGTAGGGGTCCGAAAAACCTCCCCGTCTTGCTTTTTTTAAACAGTGAAATTTCCAGAAGGACATCATTCTAAATACCTACCCATATCCAACTGACACAAATCTATCCCTTTTTTATTCTTCCAGACATTTTATTTGTTATTGTTCATAGAAAGACACGTAGAACAAGGTCGTGGACCTGTAATCTCGAAAACGAAAGCAGATAAGTGGATACATGCCTTATATTAAATTAAAGGGAAATTTATGAGGATTCTAAATTACGTAAGAGAAGTGTATGCACAGTTTTCTTCGAGAAATTTGGTATGTATGTAAAAAAACGGAAAAAAAATCCAAAATGTTGATTTTGAAAATTCGTAGTTCCTAAATGAAGAAGGGTAGGAGGATGGGTAAGCCAACCATCTATTGTACTTATGAAATCTAGACTACACGTAGCAAAGTCAGTTATTCCAGGAGTACAAAGAAAAAACGTGTTACTCACTAGCCATCCCCCAACTTAATAGAGAACAAGATTTGATTTAAACTTCTTTTAGTTAAAGTTTCTATTACCGCGAATTATTTAATTCAAATCATAATTTTACATAATCAAATTGCATAGGAGAAAATTGTTTGATGAGAAAATTGTTCATGGGAAATTTGATACGAGAATATTAGGAAGACTCGTTCATTGCACCCCTTTGTGCCACAGAAGGCGTGTTACAGAAAAATATTTATTGATTTATTAATTTGAAGATTTGCAGTTAGTATTAATGGTAAGAATAAAGTGATGAACGATTAAATAATGTACTTTTGACTATTCATAGCAACAACGAGGCAGAATCTACGAATTTTACATTTTTACAATAAATTCAACTATTTTTGTACAAAACGCTGCAATCGTGAATGCAAAACAA
This sequence comes from Dasypogon diadema, assembly GCA_006980735.1. Taxonomy (NCBI): domain Eukaryota; kingdom Metazoa; phylum Arthropoda; class Insecta; order Diptera; family Asilidae; genus Dasypogon; species Dasypogon diadema. Next base: position 119,128 of record QYTT01094388.1, read on the forward strand.
TTGACGACTATTTCACGTCGAAGTTAGCATGTCAATAAGAACTGTGGCTAAATATTATTGGCAACAGATATGCCATTATGTACTTATGGCTTCGACACCGTTTTGCCTCGGGTTCCCCTACTTACATTTTCAGCTCTTCCTCTTAGGTGATCACGAATAGGTTTCAGGGGGTGAGAAATAATGGTAGTTTTTCTTCTGTTTTACTCCTTCGTTATGGAATCCCACAGGGCTCAGTATTCGGCACCCTACTCTTTAGTATATTTGTTAATGATTTCCTAAATGAAATTCATAATGTGAACTTACACGTATAATGCTAATGACATGCCATTACACATTAAGCAGACCAAGTGGTCTGAAAATTGTTCCATTAGAATCAAAAAATATTTCGCTAATATTTTATTTATAAATGGTCATTAAAACTCACAGCGTATGACACTTTTTAATTTAATCCTCCATCTTCGACATGGACAATATTCTTCCTTATATGATTTATTTTTAACTTTCCCAGATTTGGTCATATTACATTTAGAGTATTTTTAGAAGGGTGTTAGCTTGAATTATACTTAATGCGTAAAACTTTAATATCCCATTATAATTTATTGCAAATTTTCTTATATTTTTATGAAAAAAAATTTCGTAATCTTTGGGAGAATGCAATTTTCGCATTCCTAGAACTTATTTTGTCCGTGTTGTCCGTTTCTGGAATTTTTTCCCCACTACATACAGTATGCTGTTTCTGTCGCAATTTATTTATGAGCATATTACTTAATTATTAGAAACTATAACAGAGTTGATGAATTGTATTTTGCAGGACTTAATAGGTTCTCTTCCACGGTTGGATATGTAAAAATGCATTTAGAAAGAGTGAGCTTAAAAGCTTCACACGTATGTGCTTGATTGGCATCGGAAGTGTCATTATCATTTTCTTAGTTCTCTATCATAATCTTTATCTAACACTTTTATATAAGCTCTATTTCAATTTTGTTATGTTCAAATTAAATTCAATCACACAAGTACTTTTTTCTTCTTTTATCCTTTTTTAAGGTTAGTCTATTAACACACTGAGTGCCACAATTAGCATAAAAGCTTTCGTGAGAGAATTATGCGTTAAAATGCATTATTCCAGAGAGAGCCTTTGAATTGGGGTCACTGGTGACATTATTGGCGACAGATATATATAAAATCCGTAGGCCACACTACAGACTTTTGTTTCAGCATCGTTCAAGTTGGAGCAGTTTTCAGATTTACCCGAAGTTGTCCATACACTACGGAATTTGTTTCCAGTTTTGAGCGATAGAAAAGTTGGATCTGACTTTTTGTTGGTAGAAACCAATGACAAAACTAAAGGATCGAGGCACGAAGCTCCCACGCACTTCAGTTATTTGCTCCAGAGTTTAACGATTCGGGTAAATTTCCAAGACTAGCTAGAAATCCTTCGTTCCACACGTTCCACATCAGATTTATTCGATCGTTCCAAGAACGCGCAAAAGTTCGTTATGTATGGCCGGCCGTATGATTTGTTCATGTATGACGCCTCTACTGTCTGAACGTTCTGCTCATTTTAGACCAAATAACTAACAAATTGGCGACGCGGATAGTGTAAAGGTAGCTGAAACCAACGCTGGTACCTGAGTTGGTAAAGGTTCTGCAGGTTTGGTTCTTGAATCTAACACACATCACAGAATAGTCCTCTGAGTTTAGACAATATCATAAAAGAAAACTTTTAATTGCTAGATCTTTTCATAAGCTGGAAATATTTCTATTCAAATACGGCCGAAAAAACTGAGGATCCGAATTGAACTTGTGTATAATAGTGTATTTCTGGGGTAGCGAACATATATACATATTATGTTAATGTTAGGGTAATGAAACCTTAGATTATATAACTAAGACGGAATATGCCACTACTTCCATATACACTGTACGTGTGACTCAAGAAGTAAGCCGCTCGCATTATGCTTATCTGACATTTCTCCATGCAAAAATTGACGAAAATATGCTTATTTGACGTTTCTGAAACGCACACATGCAGGTTTCAGGAATAATTTATCTAAGTACTTACACATTACCGAGTGGCTTACTCCATCTGTCATTAGGGCCTATCCTATGTTAGTTATATAATCTAAGAATGAAACACTAAAAAACGTAGTATTTGTAAAGACCATACTTCTGTTTTCTGCAATAAAAACTTGTTTTGAAAATTTGTCTGGACTACTTGTTCACTAAAAATTATAAAGTTAAGGTGAACGGAACGAGTTTAGTAGATATCATTGAACTTATTGTAGGATGGTTTAATGGTAAATCAAATCCACTTCATTTGAATATTAGCCATCGTGCATGCAATTAATGTAATGTCATATTTTCGGGATTTAATAACTTTAAAGAAAGCGCTCAGTTGTAGGGAATTGGGAAAAATTGTGGCTAATTAATTTTTTGTTTGTCTTCTAAATGAAAGTATGACGTAGTAAAAAGTAGAAATTATCCCAAAAACTGATAAGGCCGCACGTTTTATTTTAGTTAGACAAAACAGAAATGAGTGGCTCATGTCCCAAAGAAGCCACATTTCTCCATTCAGAATTCTTAGATAAGAATTTGCACTTTGATCCCAAGTATTTATGCATTCTCGGGTAGAGATTGCCATAATTCCGCATGATCACAGTGTGAATGCGTGACACCGTTACAAAGCAAGATAACGTGTGTGTGTTAAAGCCTAAGCACCTTGAAAAATCGGTTTAAGTAAACAAATTATTGTTTATGTACAGAAATGTAAATAAATCGATTAATTTTCGCAAAAGAAGAAAATAACGTCTTAAAACAAAAGCATACCTATGGAAGAGATTTCTGGCACATAAATTAGACAAAACATGGACAAGTTTACCTTGATAATTGTAATGTATTCCAAAAAGCCTGATTATGGCTCCGTCTGCATCTCCTATAATCCACTGAGTTATTCATTCACAGATATTTATTATCACTGGTATCTCAAACTGAACAGCAAGCCAGTAACAGAACGACAATTATTTTGAAAATTTGTCCTATTGTACACGTCTTTTCAGTCCATTATTGACACTGCACAGATCAGAGCTAGTAGCCAGACCAAGACCAAGTACGCCCAGAACTCTCTGGGAAAATGCGATTCCCTTTTAATGGGCTCTTTATAATATTCACTCCACTATAATACACCGCCCCCTCCATAAATGAACATGCAAAACACTGACCGAATCATCCAGTGGGGTAGTGTACCGCACTCACCGCGACTGGACCTATGCGATATTAAAAATACCACCGTCACGAACAGAAGCCCTCACTTGACGACCAAAACATGTTTATTCAGATGTCAACAAACTGGAGCTTCTATCAGCTGGACGCTGGAGGAATTACTTTACAAGTAGTTTGGGTGTCTAGATGAGTTATGGCGTTATCTGAGTTATCAGCGGCCCCGTATCGCCAGTTCATACATTTCGCTTATTTATGGACAACTCGCTGTCTCTGAATAATATTTTTAGAATTGATAATGCATCAAAACAAGTTACACAATTTGGTCAGATGCTGAGCTGGGGCTGTAAGTCAGTACAGTAGTATATCGCATACTTTGATGGAATTTTTGTGGACATTTGCCCAGGGGAATGATTCACTGTGGTCGGGGTTCAATGGTAAAAAGTTGCTTCAAGTGGCGCCTTGTTTTTTAACTTCAGATAAAATAAGAAAGGGAACGGTCTAGAAGTAGGCCATTAAAGACAGATGTCAAGGGTCATTTATTTCTGTAGATTCTGGGAGAAAATATTCCAAGAATTTCTGAACTACGCACCCACGCTGATAACAATGCTACACAGAAAGTTTTGAGTCAATTTACTTCACAGAAATGAGCCATTTCCGTAGATGCTTCTGCAAATAAAGATGCTTTGCATCAGATAACGCGGCGTACGGGCAAATTGCAATGCTCTCGTCTCATGTGTGCATATATGCATTATATGAAATAGCAGTAATTTGTTTAACAAATTAACTATTCTTTACTACTTATTAAGCATTCCAGTTCAAGACACGCTCAAACCACTTTAGAAAAAAAAATTCAAGTTAAGTGTACTAGAGTCACTGGGGGACAAGTGGACGAACTTTTGAGTTCGGAATGGAATTGTGAAAAAGTAACACAATATAATAAACTGAATTTATTAAGCTACTTTCTTCCAAAATACAAATAAACATATGAAAAGACAACAAACATTAACTATCAAATTCTTAAATTTATTGAACAAAAACAAAAACAAGTGATTTTTCGCATACTTGACCCGTGAAGGGGGTATTCCGTTGTAAACAAGCAATTTTATGTAAAATATTATTTTCTTTCTTATTTGTTGGCATCCAGGAAATATGATAAGAATCTCAATTCGAGTTAAAAAGAAAATTATTAAAAAGTGGTTTAGTTTGCTGTTGTGTCAAGTTCGGGGTCAGGAATAGACTTTCTATTTTTGTTATATTTTATATTTATTAATAAGAATGTAATACGGTTAAAAAACAAATTACCTATTATTAAGTAAGGCCCAAAATTCCACTCACCATAATTACAAATGCTCAATACGCCCTCTACTCGCTGCACGGATAGCTGAATTCATCCCAAACGCGTCTGAGTGTCTTCTGTCATGGAATTTACTGTAGCCGTTTTTCTTGTTCTGAGCTTATCCAAATCAGCGAGTAATAACATAAACATCAAAACATAAAATCAATCTTTTAGGCCGGCCACACACTACGAACTTTTGTTGTTCGGAGTTACCCGACGGAAAAGATGGATCGGACTTTCTGTTGGTAGCAACCAATAACAAAATTGAAGGAACGAGTCACGAAGCTCTCAAATACTTCAGTTTTTCGCTCCAGACTTAACGATTCAGGTAAATATCCAAGACTACCTAGATAGTCTTCGTTCCACACTTAATCGACAGATTTTGCCCACACACTTAACATTTACCCGATCGTTCTTCTGGATCGTTCTTCGATCGTCTGGAGATTTTGTGGGCCGATAGTATAGTGCCAGGTCGTGTGGCCGAGGACACAAAACGCCTTCTGTTGAGTAACGTAGCGACTGTTTAGACGCAGGTAGTGACACCTAGTGGTAGTCGTATCAAATTCTTAGCTACGATCGTTCGCGTGATTATATCACGATAAACCATCATTCATCTCTGGCTTGTGTTTGTAGAGATATACGGCTTTATAGTCTAAAAAACTTACATATAAAAAGGGAGCTGCCAGTATATAACATATTCTTCCTTGCTCCAAGGTAAAAAGTGTGGGTAACCCTCGCTTAACATGAAATTTTGAACCGTGTTTTTTCAAAACGATGTTAAACAAAACCGTATTAAAAGAAACCGTGTTAGTCAAAAAAATTACTCAATTTTATATAAATTTATTCTGTGAAAACCATAATAATAGTTCGTGGCGCCTTCAATGTCCACAGATTCGGCACCAGATCCGACGCAGCCTACTTTCATTACTTTTTCCAGACACTCGATGTGAAAATACTTAATAATAATCCACCACTAAATAGGTTTTTTCGCAATCAAATATCTCCACATACTAATTTCGACTACAATATTGATGTCGACAGATTGTCTGCCGAATGTGATGACTTTTCACGGCATGACTTATATTTTAGCGGAAGTCTTGATATAAAATAGGGATTTTGAAAGATAGTATTCAACACTTATATGGCAAGAATGTTCCAATTAAGACATGCTCCATTAGAAGTCATCGCTGCCCATGGATAACCAAGGATATTCACCATGTAATTCTTGAATGTGATGACCTGTTTAGGCAATATAAAAGAGGTAGTGATCCGCCTAGCCATTCTAGATAGAAAATGCTGCGTAACAGTTATTATCTTGATTCATAATGGCAGAAAGAGTTTTCTTTTGCAGAAACTAAATATCAAATATATGATCTAATATGGGCAGGAAAAGGCGATGAAGCACAAAAAATTTCCCTAAGTGTGTTCTTAGACATCGAACGAGCTTGTGACTATATCTCCTTCGAAGCCATAGAGTGGGCATCCATTAGTAAATGTTTAGAACCCTCAACGATCGTATGAATCAGAGCCATGCTCTCAAGCCTGATGACATTGTTATAGTAGTAGTAGTAGTAGGATAAGTAAGATCATCTTATCTCTAATAAGATGCAAAGTAACAGCCTCAGTTCACAACTGGTGCGAGTCAACCCACATAAAACTATTTTGATCTCTTTCACAACAAGAAGGAACCTTTCCTTTATAGCTCCAGCTATTGAGGGAACCACCATTCAATTTTCAACTGAGATCAAATGTTTAGGTCTAACTCTAAGCCAGGATCTCATATGGAACTCTCAACGTAAAAAAGTCAAAAATAGAGCCATATCAATTTGGGAACTCACGCCAAAAATAATCCTTTGGTCAAACCTGATTATAGTACGACCCATGGCGAAGAAATTTACATCCACCCTACTATTTAAGGTAACACATTTGAAAGCGGCGCACTTAGATGGCACATGGACGGATCCAAGATAGAAGGCAAAGTAGAAGTGGGTATATTTAGTGTCAACCACACCACAGTGCTGTTCGTAGCGAGCAACTGGAGCAAATACTTCGTGATAATCTACACTCGCTTCTTGTTCACAACCACTAACGACCAGTCTTGCTTTATATTTTTCTACTGTTCCATCGTCTTTATACTTCTTACAAAATACCCATCGATTCGAAAGAATTTTCTTTTCTTTAGGTTTATTTACGAGCTCCCAAGTGTTATTTTTATTTAGCGACATTAGCTCCGAGTTCATCGCTTCAATCCATTTATCCTTTTCTGGCCCATTCATTGCTTCCTCAAAAGATACCGAATTGTTAGAAATGTGTTCAAATGCAAAATTTACCTCTTCTTTGTAAATTTTCTTAGGTCTGCCTCTATTTCCTGTCCTTTGTAACTTTGGACGACCGGGTTTTCGTTTCACTGGTGTTGCTTCTTCTAAATCTTTCGAAGCTCCTTTCACGTCCTTCACAGGTTGTTCCTCATTACTGCTACTCTCCTGTTGTTTGTCTTCTTCAATCTGGATCTCTTCTTTCTTGACTTCTGGCAAAATATCATTTTGATTTTGTAAACTATCTTCTGTCTCAGCTTGTTTCTCACTGCCAATAGAAGTACCCGAATCATACTCAAGGCTTAATGTGTCTCTAACGATTTCTATTCCTGTCGAACTTGATAAATAGTTACTTGGAACTATTCTTTCGAAAAATTTAACATCCCTTCTTTTAGTAATAATTTTCGTTGCAGGATCCCATAGTCTATAAGCTTTCGATTCCTTCGAGTATCCCACAAATACATATTCTTTGCCTAAATAAGTAAATAAACTGAATTCTGATAGGATTAATGAGAGGTACCTACATGACAAAATCCGCACACAAGTTTTTTATATTTATTGAACAAGCAAAAGTAATTTTCGGAATATTTTAAATATTTGCTTCTCACTTAATAGAATTTAACATCTTATACTGTCTTATATAACAAATAAATAATAATCTAAGTAACTGACTCTTGGTGTTTAATTTAGGGTGAAGAAGTGTACAGGTGCCCTCTGA
>QYTT01094388.1:135501-150577 GCA_006980735.1 Dasypogon diadema
AAGCCATTGTAGTTATTTTCACAAATGAATTCCAATGTGGCTGAGAGCTCCTTTCCGCAAAGTCGTTTATTTGATGCTTCCCCTAAGCTAACAATTATAATGAAAAGTGTAAGAAGTCCTAGGTTTCGGAGAGTGTTGATTTGTGTAGAAGCCATCTGTAAAAGTAGAAGAACACAGCTGTTTACTAGAGAGTCTAATTTAAAAATTAATTCGACAGAAAATGGTAGAATTAGATCGGTTAAAAAATGCAACGTTAAAATCGGAAATATTATAAAAATTTTACTAGGAGCTTTTTCCTGAACTAAACTGAATGTTTTTTATTAAAATATATGCTCATTAGCAATAATTCATGCCACTAAAATTTATTGTCCTCTTAACTAGGTAAGTTTCACTAAAATTGACACCATTCGTAATAAAATTAATAGTTAAAACCCTGAATTGAATGATTTTTGTTTACAACGGACTAAATGCTTCCTAAATGCTGGAGTACCAAAAGGTTCCACTCATTCACCTATTTTTTTCTTTCAAAAAACAAGAAAAAAAAATCCCTTGTTTCTTGCAATATTCTTCAACTACTCTGCTGGTTGTAAGCTGATTAACACTATTGTCACGGATGTTAGGGGCCTAAGGCAATGCAATAGGTCTTCCTGCTCATCGAAACTTTCTATCGGCTCTTTATCTTGTTCGACAGTTACGCCTGTGGTGATACGCATTGTGCTTGAGGAGGTTCTTCATCCTGCTCATCTGCGGACTAAGAGATTGTCATTTCCACCTCAGATACATCTCTGTCCGTTCAACCGTAAGAAAGGTTCGACTTTTCATCCGGCTTCATTGATTGATAACGACGCTGTACTTTTGAATTTATCATGGTCTGCCGCTCGTGTTTCATCGGCTGCTTCAATTGATATTGGCGCCTCTGGAGCCTCTGTGCCTGGGAACTGGAATTCCATTGCTTTGAGGCTTTCAAGACACCCATGCTTCGTATTCGTCTTTAGAGTTCACCTCGAAACCATTGAAGATGAAATTATTCACCTCATTTTTTCGAAATCCCAACTACTCTGTATTAAAGAGATTTTCAGAACGGAAAAAATTGCCGACTTGGGAGTCTTTCCAATACTTTTGAGAGAAAAGCCAAAACGTTAGTAGGATAGAAATCCTCGGAAAATGTAGGGCGTTGGGAATAGGTATTGTTAGTGTGGATTTTTACTGGGTAGGGAAACTGCAAGAGGGTATATGTTAAAAGTGTACATGATGAGAGGTATTACATACGGCAAAATTACTTTTAAGAAATATGGAGAGATTTTATCTCTACTAATTACATTAGAATGAATAGAAAAAATCGCACGCAAAATCTTCTTGCCACCTACACAATGAAACTTAAAATCATTGTCAATAGTATTGACATAAAATTTGAGTGTGTTGGGGATTATATCCGCAAAAGCTTTATAGGTGGAGAAATGAGGGTTCAATTCTTCGGAGTCTAAATTGTGATCAGTATTTCTAGCTTTACCAACTCGAATAGTTTTAAGATTTATCCACAATTGTCCCGGGAGCAGCTTAATGTCCAACCTGAACTGATAGTAATGGAATCGGACGGTATTATCATCACAGTGGTTGAGCTTCTCAATTTACGAAGCCAGCACAAATTTTCAGGAGTTTTGACTCAGACCGAGTAGAGATAATCGCGCTCGATGATGGTTATTAAACCATAGCATGTTATGATTATTGAACTTCCTTACAATACAATTCTATAATCCTGCTAAATGACTTTTGTTGGCTGGCCCTTAAGGTTTAGGCCTCTCAGGTTGATAAATAAATAAAAAAATGTTATTATTATTATCGTATCTACATACATAAAAAAAGTATATACTTTGAAAATTTTGCGAAAACACCAAAAATTGACTTAAAAATTTTCGATGCATTTAAATTAGTAGAAATGATTGCTAAAAATTCGAACATTTTTTTTATTGAAGGTCGTGCATATTAAACTCAATTTAATTCGGAAATATTTTATCTAACTGGAACTGGAATGTGAAAGCTGATGCCACCTTGAGTTTGTCGTCATGATTACGTAAACTTTCAGTATGAAAGGGAACTAGACGGATTTGCAAATAATAAACAACATAAAATCTGAAATTTTCTATAAGAACTATACGAACTTCTGTGAGAAGGGACTTTTTAAAGGAAAACGATTAGAGTAAACATATCTTAAATAAGTGAACGGGCTCACGGATTTGGAATGTAAATTCGTTTAAAAACAAAACAACAGAAGAATGTGAATTTTATGAAATGGGAACGTTGACTTGAGGATCCAGATTTTGGGATTTCCCATACCACCTAAAGTATGTTGGCAATTCTGTAAAAATTATGGGCATATTCTTTTAAAATTCAGAAAATTCTTTCTCAAAAGAGGCAACAAAAAATTTTCGGCAAATTCCTTAGTTCATTAACTGTGCACAATAAAGGTCAGGTTTCAGTCAGATTCGTAACTAAAATGGGAATTGGTGTGATCCATATGTAAATGAGGCTGTAAGTCTTCACCACCAGTTTTAAATAAAATTAAAAAAAAAAGACATCAGAGTCTCTTTTTGTTTACCTTTCAAATTGTCCTTTCCTTCCTTGTGGTATGATCACCAATTCGAAAAAAATAAAAATATATTTCTAGGCATCACACACAATTCAGTTCCTTTGTCCAAGTTACACTATTAGGTATTAAATGTTGTGTTTTTATTGTATAACAAGTTGAACTAAAGCAGAAGGCATAAACATTTAAATGAACATCGCGAGCACGTGCTAACATTGTTCGTTATCTCACATATCGTCTAATTCATAGCATAACTCCGACAATTTCCAGAATCCGACGAATACCTCTCTCAATATCACAAATAACTGCAAAAATGTATTACATATCATATACTCACTGAGTGTTTTGTGCAATTTCCTACAATTCACAAAAATAGCGTGAGAATATAGTTCACTCAATTGCTTGAAGGAAATTTTCCAAATTGTTTCTTTAGAAGTCATTCACACCACCTCTTCTTATTTTTCTCAGATAATGGACGGACCCACGGACTTGGCTTTTGATTTTTTTACAATTTTCATCACTAGGGATAACCGATCACTGCCACAAGTATATGAAAATTATTTTAATTCGGCCTCAGTTTCAGAAATTATCACCGCCCCACTACTCACGTTCGACTAGGAATGTTTACTTCTCCTACAATCAAAACAATCCTCCACGCGCGGCAACTGCACTGGGTGCTTTTTGTTTTTTTTTCTTTAAAAAAAAATCGGATTAACAGGGATCGTATTGGTGCCGATGTGGAGTCGACTAGACTGCCCCATATGTGAAAATCTAACAAATATTTATTGACATAGATTCGTAGTGCCATTAGGTTGCAATAATCCAATCAAGCGTGTTATCGGCATTCCAAAAATCAAATCAAATCTCAAATGTCGAAAAAAACTTGTTTTGACGGGATTTCAAGATATCAAAAGTCAAAGTTGGAAGTTTTTTCAGCTTAGTCAGTTGAAATTCCACAAATAGTAAACAACTTGTTGCTTATTGTCCGCCAGTTTCTAGCTCTGCTACAAAAATATATATATAACCGGAAGCAAGTCTCCACTCCAGATGTAAACACGATATCTAAGGGCATGGATGCTATAAAAATTTTCATAGCACACTGGGCCGTCATAATCAGTCATTAACCAACCATTCACACGTCTAGTGTACAGTGAACTCGATACCCGACTATACCCGAGTATCTTTTCACAACCAGTGGAATTTAACTGGGGAATTTATTTTTAGCATTTTTTCTGGGGGAGTCACCCAGTAGTTTTTATTTTCATGTTCTCACCCCCAACCAAAGCGAAAGGTGCCTACCCTTGTGGTATCGTACAGTATATTGCACCTAAATAGTCCGCGGATCATTATTTGGAGTTTGTTCCTTTCAGAATGATTCCCGTATTCGATTTCTTGGAACTCCTCTCAAATGTTGGGTAAACAAAATTTATCAGTGTTGTTTTCGCAAGAGTGATGGACTTATTTGTGTCATTGAATTTTCATGCGCTCCCAACGTGCTCCCCGCAACGCAACCTATTCAAATTACATTCCATTCCAATTAAACATCCAAATCTATTTTTTATTGACTGCCCGATTCGAAAATTGTGTAAAAATCCACTGCAGGCTTCGAAAAATATGCGAGGCATTTCAATGAGCGCCAAGATAGGCCAAGAAAATCAGGAATTTTAGCACATAACAAAACACTTCAAAATAATGTGAAATACAGCTGAATTTGGACTTTGCACTTGCTACGTATTCTTGTTTACTTTGCTTGTGTTTATTCAGTTTAAAAGATGACATTCAGATTATGAGGGAGTAATCGTAATGTACAATTTTTTTCGGAACTACATACATAGAATTCGAGGCAAACTCGGTACTTCCTGTTTACACTGACCTAAAAATGATAAATGGGGTAAATGTAAACAAACATTTTACAAATTTAGGTGATTGTTTCAACCTTTGATCTCCCATGAAAATATGAAAATAATTGCCATGAATGTAGTGTTGTGGTTCAAATTGTTCAAATTTAAAAAAAAGGATACTGTCTGCCTATTTGGCTACCAAAATTTTTTAAATCAAAAGAAAATTGCCACAACTTTATACGTAATATGAGTATTTTTATGATTCGTAATTTGATATTTGCTGGTCTTTAGCGTCTTGCGCGCTACGCAGCTCTTTTGCTTATGAAGGATGGTCTTCAGTTTGGATTTTATTAGTAAGGAGGGCGTGATCGAAACAGTCTCCAGCATGTGGGCCATTATTTTACTCAATTTTCCTAATATTTAATTGCTTGGGGCTTTGTTGTCCTCTATGTGGGAAACCCTGTACGATCAATCGTTATAAGGACAGCATCAAGAGTGCGAGTGGTTCTGTTAAAACGTGGGTTTCTTAAAAATACCAACATACCAACAAGAAGGCAGGAAAAAATGGAAATAGGACTTCTAAATCCGGCTTTTGCAGAACGGAGCAATTCTCAGTTGTCGGACAAGCTACAAACAGCAAGCTTGTAGAATCTGTGAATTTGGAAGAGAGGCCAAGTAGAAAACAGTCGAACACATCTGCCAAAAAGAAACTAAGGGGGGCGGGAAGAACCCCAAGTGATTTCTTAAGCAAGCGCATGAATGACATTGCAGGTCTGCAAGCAGTCCTTAGTTAATCGCAACTGCTCGGGCAGCTCTCCCTCAACTCCATATGCGTCAGCTAAAAGAGAGAAGATGGCAGTGAAAGTGGAAAATCATAACAGGGTCGGGAGTTGTTTTTTTTTTCAATGGGACCGAAGACCCAGAGTTCTCTGCGGCCGAGAATGATCCACCTGCCCCATCATATAAAAATGCCCACAGATCTACAATAAGGGCAAAAGGGATGGTCCACACGTATCCGTAATAAAGACTGTAGCCCTAATAAAGGACTATCACGTTCGACTAGCTAAAAACGTCTGGCAGCACAAAAGTCATAACTAAAAAAAACGAGGAGGTAAAACAACGAAGTGCTCATCAGGCAAAAATTAGGAACAAAGAAGCTCCTATTGCTGGACTTCTGATCCAATAATGTCACTGCTAGCGAATGGAGGCTGCAGCAGGTGCATTCACCTGAACCTCTATCATACAAAAGGGGCTTTGGCTGTACTTAGCAGGAGGCTGATGGTGGGCTTTTAAAGGCCAAATTAAATGTTTAGAACTCTAGGAATTGTTTTATTAATTTTAAGAACATTTTCCATATGCCAACAGCTTACAAGAGAAGTGGACCAACCCCACAAAGTAAATGGGAACTGCACCCTCCAAAACGTGCTGTTAATGCTGCTGTAAAAAGTGAAATTGTTAAAAATGATGTTGCTGAAGCTTTTAGTATATACCGAAGTTCACATTGAAAAGAAGAAGGTTAAAATCTGAAGAATTTGAGAGGAAAATTTTGGTCCTTCATCGTTTCATCCTTTCGAAAAGAAAACCCAAAATGATAAATACACTAAAGGAATACGTCCTGGATCGAGCATATACATATTTCAGAAATCTGCATATGTCGCATTGAAAATATTTTTCGAAGTGGAGAGATGGTCATGTTTTGGACTCCATCAACGAAATAATACTTATCTGTCTACCAGCTCATACCTTCAAGATTTTTCAAATCTTTGGAACAAATCCGCCACGATATGAATACTATAAATTCATTCCGGGCTACTGGGATTACACCACTAACTCTGACGCGATACCTGAGTATGATTTTTAAGTGATTCTGGTAGACCAAAAGTCGAAACTGTTCCTTCTCATTCTCGGTTAGAATGTGAACAGGAAAGTTTACAAAGGAAAACATCTCTCCTAAGAGGACTATCAAGCCAAACTAATATAAGGGATAAATCTCCTCCCCTTTGCAGAATATCTCCTGTACCAGTCGTGACAAAAACTGCTGCTTCTAAAAAAGAATTGTTGAAATTAGAAGCACTGAATCAATACTAAATTACTAAAGCGAAGAAAGAAACAAAATAAGAAGACCCTGAGAAAATTCATTGACGGGAACAAAGGTGGAAATTTCTCAGGCTGGGATGATAATGCATGGTTAGATGTTTTGAACATCCCAGCGAAAAGACCACAATAGCAGACTCGATGAAGTGCATAAAATGCATATAGTGCTCGGTGAATTTTGGTCTGTCTGTACCGACTTTAATCTATCTATACACTTTTTTAATGTAGAGAAATCTCATAATCTGTCCTCTTGGAATATTGAAATTAGTTTGCAATGATTTCAAGCATTCCCATTTAAAAAATCACAGTATAGATTTTTAATAACTTTTACTGTCAACAAAATGAGGAAGTTTGTATCCAATGCAATGCTAATTTCAAATTATTACTAGCTGAGGCAGGAAAATAATAATCATAGAACTAAGCTCTATTGCACTTGAAACATTCATAGAAAAAATGATAGAATGATTGTTTCAAAAGAGATATGCACTTCTTAGAAATTTGCACAGATTTATAAAACTAGTCAAATTCAAATAATTAATTCAACGGACGCAATGCACCAGGGTAAGTTAGAATAAAGATTTGTATCTATATTCGACTATATCCAACTTGTGTACTGCTATCTGATTTGTACACTTGTTCGTTATTAGTAGATTTAATGTTTTTTTTTTTTTATTTCTAGAATGATATAAAATAGGTGGAAAATCCAAGAAGTGATGCCCTTTTAAACTTTTTAAAAATAAACCAATAGTCACTAACGAAAGTAATATCCAACTATTCTTTCGATAATGAGAAAAACTATTTAAAACTTCAACAATAAAAATTCTCAATACAAAATTTCATACAAAATTGAAATAAATACACTTCACTTACTTTATTAAGATTAATTTGAGAATTTAATTGAGAGTAAATGTTATCACTGAACTCTACACAGCTGAGTTCAAAACAGGATTGAATTGAACAGTGTAGAACCTTCAGTTTTATAGTCCTTTGGGAGCCTTCAAGAAACTTTCTAATCAAATGTAACCTAATGTATGTCATGAATTAGCATATGACACTCTTTTCAGGTGAAAGTCTGTGAAAATTTGATCAGACATGTTTAATCAGACGTGCCACTTTCCTTAACAATTACTGGCGTCTTTATGGGCGTTCAAGAACTAAATTTAGGTAATAAGAAGTATCCTTGCCACGGCATAAGCGGAGGCAAGGTTATAGTGTACAGAAAATGTGTTTTAATGAGCTGGAAGATTAGGAACAGGGACGTAATAAACAAATTGTTTAGAAAATTTCCGTCCTGAAGATTAATGATAATTTTAGCATTATGAGTAATGTAGGTATTAAAAGCCTTTGTAAGTTTCAAGTCAAGTAATTTTCCACTATCATCTTAATATCTTTTTTGTGTTCTATAAAGTTTATTGAGCTGGCATATCAGGCATGTATCTACTAGGTATACACATACAAGTAAATCCTTTTACGAATTAAGATAAAAAAAGAAATCGAAAAACTTTAACTAAATTCCGACGATAGCAGTCTTCGAGCAATACGTTCATATGTCCAGATCATAAGCACCAATGGCAGGAAACAGTTTTAAGGACCAAATTGGCAAATTATTGCAGGATATTAAAATTTTCCGTGTACAAAATATTTAATTCAATCAGTCTCTTTGAATTTTACAGGCAGAAGAGGTAGTAGTCAGTTCGAGAAAGGTCAGGTGAATATAATGGTGCGGTAAAATATCGTATCCTAATTGAGACAGCTTTTGTATTGTCGTTTATGCAACCGTGCATTATCGTGCAAGAGGATAGGCCCATACCTGTTGACCAAAGCTGGCTAATTTTGCCTCAATTTATCATGCATTCCGCACAATAGGAATCAGCGGTAATTTCTTGCGCAGATAGAAGAAAGAAATAATACCCTCACTCCTCACTGTTCCATCATACAGAGTCATCTTTACCTTTAATGGATGCAGAGGGCTGCATAGGAGTTTGATCAGCATCCAGGTTCTGTCCGTTTCTTTTCGGATGTTGTAAAGGATCCAAGGAACGGAGAAAAAATAGATCCTTCTTTTGCCGATTAAGCAAAGAAAGGGCGACTTCCATGTTGACTTCGGTGAGTTCGTAAACCATCCGCCTTTCCAATTTCTCACTTTGTGAAGCTTTATTGTGGCTACGGAAGAGTTCTTGATGGGTCCCCTTCCACAACAGCCTTGAGGGCTTCATCACTAGTGACCGTTGGGGATTTCCTCTTAGGGAAATTTTCAAACTCGTAGTCTCCAGTATTAAATTTAGTGAATCAGCGGTGAATGACTCACTCATTATATGTACCCTCCGCAAAAGTCGAATTTATGTCCCGCGCCGCCACTGTAACATTAGTTCCCTTTTTAAACTCAAACAGAAACAGGACAGACCAAATAGGGAATCGGATTTCGCGTATGCGGTCCCAACCCAATTGTCACACTGTAAAAGCCTTGAATTCTCTGCTCACTATATTCATAGAGAAATCATCAACTAGAAATCCATTCCCATACAAAAAGATTGTTAAAAAGCCTTTGTTTTGTTTAATACCTCGTGTTCAAGAATTTCAGCATTGATTCACTAGTTTTCCCTCCTTACCTCGACCCTTGCCATCTTAGCGAGCTTTGCTCGTTGCAATCGACTGTTCTGAACTTTCACCTCTAGATAATAATTTCTCTATGCTATATTTGGGGTTGTAGTTATGGCTATTAAAGAAAACAACAATATCTACAATCGCTGAGCCACCCAATAGAAGATGGAAGCATTCTAAGATTAATCTTGGAGGTCTCCTGAATATGAACCTTTTGAAGTTCGCAAGCAGTAGATTGGGACTTGTACACAGTACTCTCCTGGGATATATTTTAGATGATTTTTAGAGGTTCAATTGTGAAATTATGAGGAGGACCATTTTTCAAATCCGCAAAGAGGTGTTAGCGATGTATATTGACTGCTCTCTTGTATGGTATTCTGAGTTTTTGCAGTTTCTACGACTGTGATAATGTGATACCCAGGTATCCGAGGGTATTTTTACAGCTAATTTTTAATACAAGTTTTCGTACAAATTTTATATGGATATACGGGGATCCCAATATGTTTTGGCGTAGATCTAACTTATTATGTGTGGAAGGGCTAAAGCAGCTGAGCTGCGCTCAAGGCACTAATATGTTATTACATAGAATCCAAGCTTGCCTGCTACTTCTTCTAAGCCCTCAAACACTTATCCAAGGAGAACAGAGTAAATCTTCTAAGGATGCCGGGACATAAAGTTATATGCGTACTGAAAGTGTAGATAGTCTGGGCAAGCGAGAAGAGTAAATGCCCTTTTTCGGATCGGAGCCTTTTTACAGTCTCTTAAAATG
Organism: Dasypogon diadema; assembly: GCA_006980735.1. Taxonomy (NCBI): domain Eukaryota; kingdom Metazoa; phylum Arthropoda; class Insecta; order Diptera; family Asilidae; genus Dasypogon; species Dasypogon diadema. Next base: position 145,391 of record QYTT01094388.1, read on the forward strand.
TCACTTCGAACAGGCTCCTAAGAATCCGACAACATTTCCCCTACCGATGACCTAAGAGACCGAAGTACAGTGCTCTTAAATAGGGGGTACGTTTTTATGGCGTCTTTTGCTCCTTCTACAGCAACAATCGAGCCTACAATAATTATTTTATTATTTTATAGAGCGGAGACTATGAGGCTTGCCTTCTTCTATGGTTTGCCTTCTTTTATGGCTTTTTTTCTATGGCTACCCATTTGGGGATTCGAATTTGGAAAACTTCTCACCTGATTTACCTAATATTTTCCCCTCCCGATCGCTCCGCTTTTGAATATTGTCATCCGCTGGAAAGCATTTACAGGGGGACACACACAAAGGCGCACAAACTTTTGTATCTATGTATATAGATCCGATAGCATTGCAATAATAAGAAATCAACCAGTTGATTTGATGATGGAACCGAAAGGAGGTTACATAATCTTTGTTAAACCCACCGGATGTGGACTCGTTAGATTTTTCCCGATGAATACGATTTTTCCACCACCCACAAGGCTGGTGGATAACACTCTAAACTGTTATCAAGTATAACAGTCTTTAATGATCATTACCTAGGAAAACTGAATAGCATAGGGTAATTAAAGATACCGTGTCGTAAGTAACCAAATACACTAGATAAGCTGGAGGTAGATAAACATATGTCCGTCGCAAACGTAACAACCTCTAGGCGTCCCTAGTCGTATAGATGCCTTGCTCCTGTACTCCGGAGGTATGGAGGATGGATCACCAGTTCCCGCGGTACTTGTGAGAATCAAATGACAGAAAACAACAAACAAACGGACACCTCAGAGGCAGAAAAAAACGTTGATAATGTACATAAGAAAAAATATAAATTAAGGGCGAAATAGGTATGGGACTAAAAAGTAAAAAACTTAAAGTAAAAAATCCCTTTTATTTAATTATACCAAAATGGAGAAAATAAATAATTAATTAGTATTTGATGGGGCAGGTTAAAAACTGAAATTTTGAGAAACAATGATCCCAAAGTTTTTACAATTCCCAAGGGTCTGTAGCTCTACCATTTCTTTAGAGGCACTTGATCCTTGACAATATCAAAATTGCCGGTATAATTTCCTAGAAATGAGAATAATAGAATGTATTTCTCGTGACAATCTTTTAGATTAGTCAATCAACATCAATAAAATAATATGATTTGTTTAACTCTATAATTTTTAAGTTGCTTTATTAATATCATCCGCATTGAGTCAGCTTATCTTGTTACGGTTGTGCCCCAATCAACTACGAATACAAATACAGATTTGTAATATTTAGTGGCATTAGAAGTGATACGTTACTGGCTTACATTCTAATCGTATTGTTCTGTTGTCTAGTTCTTGACGAACTTGGATTTGAAAACTCAGTAGATTACATCTTAATCATTTCGGTGCATGTTTTAATCACAAAAACATCACACTTTAAATGAAATAACGCCATAATTTCTAATCCAGTGAAGCGTTGAAACATAATCATCCCTCTTACTAATACATATTTGCTTTTAATCTATGCCCAGTATTATAAATCGTAAAACATAAATGGGGCCTGGTCAGGACTGTAAGGCGGATTCCTTATTAATTTTATTTTAATTATCCTCTAAATGGGTTTATTCTCCTCCCTGTGAATAGAAATAGAAAATATAGAATTGTTCCTCTGGGCCTTTTTTCTTCAAGTTTTTCTATTATCCTATAAACAAACAATTGGATATCATTTTGATATTATTAATAATAAAATTAATATTTATTCACAAAATATGCAAAGCCTAGCCTAGCTTTATCATGTATTTAGGAAAAATACTTATATTGGCTAAAACTACTATGTGTGTCACTAAATACAATGAGGGTGATTAACTAAGCAATAATTAAATAAGAAAAAAAGAAAAAAAATAAGCAATAACAATATGTGAACTAAGCCAAACTTAACTAGATCACAAAGAACTAACTGTAGCTTCTATGGGTACTTTTGAACTGGCTCTCTGAGCGAGATAATTTTGACGGCATTTCCTAAACTTAAAACATTCTTCAAGCGTCATTCCCAATATTCGATCAGCGAAAGGTGTGGTGGTCGAAGCGTCTCAAGCGAAACACGAATCGTATGTATGCATTAAATGTGTACTTTAATATTGAAAAGTCAGCAGCACTCATACAACTATACAAGTCGTCACAATAACTTATAAGTGGCACCATACCTGTAACCACTAAATGCTCCCTGATTTTTAGAGAAAGGCTATAACATGCTCTCCACCATTGTCGAAGAATCCCATAAATCTTTGATGTTAGCTCATCAACATGTTTCGAGCAAGTCAACAATTTAAACACAACCCCAAGATTTTTGACCGTCTTAAGAAAAGTCACAATTGTCCCATCCAGATATACTTATGAAAAATTTACGGTATCAAGATACCTTTTATGAATGACAATAGCCTGCGTCTTATTGGGATTAAGACTGAAGCCATTACTCCTAGCCCATTCACTTACACGCTTCAGATCCAAATTCACTCTCTGAACCAACTCGCAGATTTTATCCATTGGTGCAGATAAGTATAGTTGCAATATTAGAGTTCAGTCCAATGAAGCTTATAATGAAAACAGAAGTGGGCCCAAGATTGATCCCTGCGGGACCCCAGACCTCGTTTCCACCAAGCCAGAATTATCATTCGTAGTGACAACGCGCTGAAAGTAACCCTTGATGTAGTTACTTATCAGCGTGATAACACTAGTAAAAAAGCCAAATTGAACACGTAGCTTCCTCAGAAGCACATCATGATCAACGGAATCAAATGCCTTCGAACAATCCAACAAAACAAGGATAGAAACTCGATTAGCGTTGCGGTTAAGTCTATTGTTGTCGGTAATTTTCAGGAGTGCTGATTAAGCATTATAATTTTTCCAAAATAATTGAGATGAAAGGAACTATACTAATAGATCTGAAATCGGAGGGCTTAACAGGAGAAGACTTTTCTGGAATTGTAATAACCTTAGAGATCTTCCATATGCAGGGGAAAGCGAATGATGTCAAGATGGAGTTTATTATATTGAAAATATATGGCATAGCATGCGGCGGTTATTCCTCTTTTATGTTCAAGAGGTACATTGCATATGTTCCCAGTCTTTCCACTGGGATTGGCGTTTTTCCCAGACTTAAAAAAAATATATTCAAGTGTCATAATTTGTTGCTATATTTTATAGGTACTGATTTAAAAAAAAATGATGAGTTTTGGTGAGCTTTCAAAGGACTTGTCAGTGGCATTTTGTTTCTCAATTGTGTTAAATGAACAGCATAATATTTCTGGTGATAAATCCTGTTTATTCTTCAAATAGCACACTTTGACTGAATGCTATTATAAACTATGATTTCTTTGAGGAAAATGACTATTTAAGGAATCGGCGGGGCTTTCACCTGTTTCAGATTTTTTAGCAGTGACCCTATTTTAGTTTTAGTGTAATCTTTAGAATAAAGGAAAATTACCATCATTGATGCCCGAAAGGGTAATTTTATATCCTATTATTAATTATTTATATATTTATAGCTATTTTTGAGAAAGTATCAATAAAGTTGTAAAATTGTGAACATTATCCAGGTGGTTTACACACTTAAAATTATATTTGATAATGAACCCACTCGTATCCAAAGTTTAAATTTTCCAGACCTTTGTCAAATATTCAGCAGTACAACATATTAAAATATGTATAAAAAAATAAAAATACAAATTTTTTTATATTAAAGAACGAAGAGCGGAAAGGGTGTGCAAAAAGTCCCTGTCCCTTATTGTGATTGCGTTTTATTTTTTATGTAATCTGTGTAACGAGTCATTAACAACTGCTTTATGCTTTATATTTTAGAGGATATGATTTTTAAACACTTCAAAAATCCACAATTTTTTGCCCTTTTTCGAATTTTTCCAAAAATCATTAAAAAAAAATTGATCGGGAACCAAAATATTTCACATAAATCATCTGATGCTGTAACCAATAGTCTACTCAGAACCGTTGGTCGATTTTCCATGGAATGAACCTACGTAAAAATATTGTCCGATATAGGAAAACACGGAAATTAAAGTGATTTCCGGCGACAGCTGTATATTTCTGCTATCACCTTAAAATCACAAATGTGTAATATTGAAAGATATATTTGAAAGATTAATATTTCTGGAAAAGTTATATTTTGACTAATTTTGAAGCCAGATTTTATATGTCTGACTAAAGAATCTCGTGCCAACAATGTGTGTAGAGGAGCGGAGGGCTAGTTGTAACAGGGCAAGTAGTAACAAGCATTTTTTACCTAGATAGTAGAAGAATATTCATTTGATTTTCAACGTAACCTACTATTTAATACCCATTCTATCATATGAGCGCGATCAGTATCCCGCTGGATGGCGCAGAAGGCGGTGTTGTGCAGGCGCTCCAATAGGACCAGGTAATGGGCTTTTTTTGTTTATACAAAATTGATTATTGTTGATTTCAAATTGTTTAGCAGTTGTTGATTTATTCAAATACATTTAGCATTTGTTTACTTCGATTATGTTAACTGTAATTTTATACCAAATAAGGGATCTATTTTTTATAGCAGTTATTTCAAAAAACCTTGCAGTGGGGTATGTTGTAACACTTTCATGGGGCAAGTTGTAACAAGTTACAACTTGCTGTAACAAGTTACAACTTGCCCCTTATTGATTTATTATTTCTATGAAATTACGTGGGATATATTTAAATTTCTTCTTTTCATGTTTTAAATACTTTTTTGTTGAATTAAAATAAAGTCTTACCCGAAAGCTCCACCACGAAAATTGACTAACCGCCCTCAACGTAAAAGAAAATACCGTGTCCTTACAGACACGCCCGAGAAGAACGAGTTACAAAAGGAATATGAAAAAAAGTAAAATAAGAAAAAGAAAACACAAAACACTAAGGAAGGCAAGGGAAAGGGCAAAAGAACGGGGACAAAAGATAAGATAAAGATAGTTAAAAGACAAGGGATAGAAAAAGTAAAAAAGAAAGTTTTAAAATCTGATTCAGAATCTGAACCTGAAGAATGGTTTTGTTTAGCTTGTGGGGAAGCTTATGAAAATTCAAAGGAGGAGTGGATACAATGTATAATGTGCAAAATGTGGGCACATGTAAAATGTGCAACAGAAGATAAGACCTCATTTGTGTGTCTCAA
>QYTT01094389.1:3910-14448 GCA_006980735.1 Dasypogon diadema
TGCTCTTCCGATCTCAATAAAATTCCTATTCCCCCAGGGTGGAGCCGGGCTCCTGGAATGGAATGCTAACGTTAACCGTTCTCCGTGGCAATATTCTGCCGTGGATACTTCATGGGATGCCTGGTCTGGGTCTAGGTCCTGGCCCTCTTTCGAGAGTTTCCGTACTGTGCGGGAAACTTATTGTCTGCTCGAGAGTGTGGCCAAGAGGAAGAAATGTGAAATTCCGCTTCTGGTGTCATTTTTTGCAACTCTTCACTTAGATTGTGTACTTTCTTTTTTCGTTTGGCACCCAACCACCCACTCCAGCCCCTTACTAGGCACCCCGGGAACTCCAGCGATGCTTCTGTAACTGAACACACGAAATTCACGGTTTCAACGTTACCACCCACTCCCATTGTGGGAATTCTAACTGGAAACGACGGAGTTACTTTAAAATTCTTCCAAGTTACTAAGTCTTCCCGGTGCACACTTGCATAAAGTTTACCCGACATTTTGTAACCCACATTCAGGAGCGATCTATACCTGGCGAGACATAGACACGTCGGAGTTGAATTTAGTCGCTGGTTCATGATATCCGCACAGTTATCAATTTACCCGCTTCAGGGAGCGGTGCACAGGTGGCGATATCAACTGCAACAGATAAATTTAATCAAGATTCCATTGCAGGTATTAAGTTACTGGTGGGGGTAGGCGGGCAAAGAGGGTGCTCAGGTGAAATGGCACGAATAACACGTTGCTGTCTACCTTCGTGGAGCTATAGCAGATGACAACATTTGCGGTGTCAAGCTGTTTCACAATAAGATCTAATTATTGTTCGATTACTGGGGAAGCAGTTTGGCAATTTTAATCAAAATTCGAGGGGCGATATGGTGGGTGAACACGGTAAGTGGCGGATGCAGTGCTGAATTCCTTTTTACTTCTACCAGAAACGTTTTGCCAAGAACAGAATTCAATTAAATCGTGTATCTTTGAGTATATATGCTATTTTTCACGGATAGGTGGCTCTCTAGTTGGTGAAATTTTCATTATTGACAAAGACCAGAGAGAATATTTCATAAAAGCATTCTCAATTGGAGGAGTGGTTATGGGCGCCAGAGTACAATGCAAAATTGTTATATATATGCGATATCAGCTCGGATGGATAACGACCAAAACTTCCTGACCCACATTCATAAAGGCATCGCAGAAAATGCAAAACAAAACCAACGCTATATCGGTGGTCTATAGTATTATTTTTATTATCAGAATCGAGGGATAACCGAGCAACTCACTGCCTTCTGGTCCCTTTTCGTATATCTCTCTCTCTTAGCTGGTCCGCATCGGAAAGTTCCTAAGCAGTTCGCATCGTTTATTGGTTACCTGTCCCATAATATCCATGGAGCAGCCTGTAACCGCCGTCATTCTGCTCGTTCCTTTCAATCCTTATGCGTCCTACAACACAGTGTTACCACATTTTCTAAAGTACACCCATTCCGTTGGCAGTGATAAAATCACCTGCGTCGGATCCATGTATCTGCCCACTGCTTGATTGTCTAATTCAATGAAAATTTTTCCTGCGTGCGCACTTGACCCTCCTTTAAGTAGTCTGAAGCACAAAACCGAGCCAATATTTCTGCCTGGTAAACCGATGTGCATATCCTCAACGTAACACAGCAGGACAAATTTAAGTTTTCCGAGAAGATTCCTGGACCTGCCATGTCGCCAATCATAGATGCATTCGTAAATATAAAAATATCCTGTGGTCCCTCCCTCTGGGAGTGATCCGTCACTAATAAAAGTCTTTTGAAACCTCTTGGTTATCTTAACCCTCTTGATCCTGTCCTTGGGCATCGTGAGTTCTCTGCTTTCTTCTACGTGATCTAGGATTCTACTACGCGCCTGCTCAGTTCTTGACGAGTACCATGTACCGTCCCTCCGCATCTTGTATACTGCCTCTACTGTCATCTTCACGAAGAAATCCAGCGGTGGCAGCCCCAGCAGAGTTTCTATCAGAGCCGTAGGTATGCTGTATGTTGTGAAAAGCGGTCGTAATCCTTATGCCACCATCCTTTGTACCCTATACAATATCAACCCTACAGTAACCTGGAATGCTTTAGACGACCAGACTACTAGCAAAGGCAAAACTCAGCAAATCTTAAGTTCTAAGATAGAGCTATCCTAGTTTCTAACTATCCACATTGAACTAAATATCACAATGCCGCCATTATTCGAATTTTAACAGGGTTCCCTTTCAGGTTTCCTGAACGATCGAATATTAAAAAATTCTTGGAAACTTATAAGCGATTCTCGTCTTTTATCATTGGATTACCCCACATTTTGCCCCGAGGGATCGCCTGTGAAGAAAGGTGTATCGCGTAAAATACACCAATGGAATTGTGACGAAATTACATCATTTGGGCTCCCACAAATTTCTGAAGTCGTATACCGCAGCCCATAACACTGATGCGGGCGGGGTGCGTTCCTTCTAAATCATTTTCACTCAATAACTCCGCCAAGAAACTGACAATGAACGAAGAGAGGAAAGAAATGTTCTACAGCATAAAAATTTCCTTATAAATTTTGTAGCTCAATTTACGAACAGAATTCACTTCAAAATACGAAGAAAATTCAAAGTTTCTTTGGGATTCGAGTGGGTTCCAAGTCCAATTTGTATTCAAAGCATGCCTGCGACAGGATCTTACCACCACCCAGAGCATTCTTTGGCTTCGTGACTCCCACCAGAACACCACCATCTGCACCCCGGACAAGTTTCACACACGAAAACAAAATGCAGATAAACATTTCCGCTTTGTTTGATATTTTCGGTGAGGCAAACATGTTTGCCATCTGGTAATACTTAAGCAAACATAAAGACAAATAAGAGGATCGTTAAGGATATTCAGTCCTTGCGTGCTCGGAATTAGACAGTCTTCGGTAACTGATAACGGCTTTGTTTGTTTATATGAACACCCTGTGCACCCTCAGAGTCTGGAAGGGATTAGTTGGAAATAGGAATATTGCTACGATTTCAAGGGATGGAAAGGCAAGTAAAGACAATACTCGGGTGAAGGGGGTGGTGCTACCCGGATTTTTAATGAAAATTCCGCTATTTTCTTGCGATGGATTCCTGTCTCCACGGAGCTCAGTAATTAGTGCTCCAATCAAGATTTCTTCAGCTATCCTGTTCCTATCTCGTTTTCCAGGGCATCGCGCCCCGAATTGCATATTTGCGTGCCATTAATCAAAACACCCTGTCGACTTTGGCACCAGCTCCAAGTCGCAAACACTGTGATTCCCCGATTAGCTGTGAAGACAGTTTCCTTAGAGCAAAAAGTATCGTTCTTGGCAGGTATCAGCACGACTGCATACCGTGCAGGAACATAATACAAAAGTCGGTTGGCTGGCTGGCTGGATGGCTGGATGGGTGGGAAAAACAAACAGAAGTTATTTCCAGTGTTTTTCCTTGCTGGCACACAGGACGACTGGAAGTTGAGTAGCGTCTGGTGCGGTCCGACTTGTTGGATCCACTCAAAACTCTCGCTCAGCTGGGGCCGTGAACCGTTGGCCCTGTGTATCGTGCCACGGCTCTACTCACTGCGAAAACTTTGTTCAGCTTAAAAAAAAAAAAAGGATAATCGACAAAAAGGACCTAGAGAAAGCTAAAACTGTTGCTGGTAGCTGATAAATGAGTTCGGTAAATACAACGTGCCAACTGAAAAGTGAGATGATTGATGTCACTGCGAATGGGAGCTGATACCCCTTGCGTGCTTTCGCTTCTATTTTTGCCGGGGGCTCGCAAGAACAACGGGGACCTACAGCTGGTAATTGTTATAGTTGTAGTGTGTTTGCCTTCGAAAGCGCTAAATAAAGTGAGAAGTGAGCTGATGGCTCAGATCTGAATGGATTAGAGCAGGGCATAAAACATAGACTGGCCACTTGTAAGATGGTATCAGCACGTTTGCGATGGTAGTTTTGCTTTGCGTTCGTATAATTACTGACTCTTCTATAGTTTTAGGTTTTTTTAAAAGTGCGGAAAATAGAAAACAGGATGCCTGGGAGACATGCACGAGCCGTTGAAATATAGATTAGGGTTACAAATCGCTCTTCCCTTCATTTATACCAATGACATGAAGCTTTTCGTCAAAAACAGCTCATAAGTGCTTCGTCCGGTGAATGATTAACTACCCGCACTGTGGGTAGAAGTAGTTCTGCCGAAAACACTTATACTCTCTTCAAGGTGAGATGTTGATGTGAAGATTGGATATCTTTATCGATTTTGCGTTGGAGGCCTGAAATCGCAATCAGAAAGATTCCAACTCTATAAAAATAAGGTCAATTCTTTGGATCAGACTGCGATAAGAATAGGAATTAGGGCTGGTTCCCACAGAATTTCATCACCAAAACTGAATTAGTAGAATGGCAGACGAATTGTTATACTGAAATCTTTGTTAACATAGCAGGACATCACATAAATATTCTAGGACTTTTTTGCAATTCCACATTATCGCAATTTATATAATTTACCTTAGCTACTATTCAGCTATTTTCAAACCACTGTATAGGTGGAGAACGAATTCGAAAAATTTTAACAGTAGAAGATTAAAAGTAATCGGTAAATTCAGACATGGATCGAATTTGGATCGTACCCTCTACACCATCGGCAGAAATTGTCCTCATATTCTAACATAATATAAAAAACCAATTATAACACCTTATAAGATTTTTTAAATGCAAAAATTGGAGATAAAAACAAAACAGAATGTTTTTACGTTATTCGGTTAGCCTATCCGGCTCGACGGACCAATGACTTTGCTTCTCAAGGCATTGAGAAAGCCTCTTTGAATCCAAGTCCTCGTTCTCCTATTATTAAAGAACATGGAGAAATACACAAATTAAAAAGTAAAGATCTCAGGAGTAATTGTGTGTATTACATTTTGGGTAACTGTTGTTCTTATAATGAAACCTACGCCTAAGTAAAATTTGTAATAGAAATGTAATGCTACATGGTAGTAGAAATTGGAAGAAGATTTTTTCAGTTGCATTAAATACTTCAGAATATGAAAAAAGCTTGCAGATTCTTTACGAAAATCAATTCATTTTTCGGCATTAATTTAAATGCCCAATTACTCCTAAAAATTGATCGCTTTCATCAATAATATTCTCGCAATGAGTTACTAAATCCTGGCAAAACTCACTTGGTGATTGGATCATAAATTTCTTCTCCTATAGGCAACCTATTCCAACCAATACATCACCCACACCACTAACCACTTCAGCAAACGCAATGATATGTGATGTGTGGAGCTTAATGGTTGACATTTTCACTGACGTTGAATATTCCCAAACTGCCTCGGGTTCCATAAAGCCATTACACTAGAAATATTGCAACCCAATGGGCTTCAGTTCTCCCCCTGTAGTCTGAAACCGAGTTCATAATCAAAACACTAAATACATTATCTGGACAGGACGTTAAATTTGCCGTGCAAACTTGACGGGCTCCGGCATAGAATGGCACTGTCCTATTCCGGACGTCTATTTGAATAATGAAATCTTCGTCTATTGGTCATTCCAGCCACTACAACAATGATGTGAGAGTTGGTGCGTGCGTAGCGACGAGGCAAGCAGGACAAACGTGCACATTCCCAGTACATCGTCGGGGCGAATCTGTCCATCGTTAACCGGCAGAGGAGGCCTTCGTCCGATTCAAAATACTCTATTCGGGCCTGCAGCTATTTTGCTGTATTGAAACACATAATTGGAGATGTTCCCAGACAATAGCACTACCGGGCTCAACTGGCAACTGGAGGCGCTTATTACCGAAGTAATTGCTATCGTGTGCTCCACGTCAGTCTACAGGCTACAAATCCATTCAAAATCTGTGACTAGTACAGGTGCTCATCTAGTTGGTCAGGTTTTCGTAACACTTAGTAGGGCAGGTATATCTACTCATTCCAAACAGGCATTTTAATAATGGACAAAGTATGATATTTTGATTGTCACAGGCATTTGCATACCTGTTTCAGGGCAAACGATTTTAATGTGATATCAAAACTCGAAGAGGATAGCCATGTAAGCAGAAGCGTGGCTTTTGTGCATACCAAATGAAGTATACAAATTGAAGTCTTTCTCTCAAGTTGCATCTGAATTCCCTTTATGAGTTTTCTTCAGATACGGGTCCAAAATTTACCGTTGAAGAGTTTTGGTCGGGTGACATATTAGGGTTAAGATCTCTCCACTCTGCAGTACCAGCGAGAGCGATTTCTTCAAATTTAAAAAAAAGGCAATATAAAATTTTCGTGAAAACCAGCGAATATGTGAATCTGGAATAGGTGGGGGAAGATGGGGTCTAGCAAAACAAGAAAGCAGTCGTATAGAGCAAGAAACAAATTTCCCTCAAGAGTAATTCCTTCCTGGTAGTGGCTCCTCTGGGAAATCTACCTTCATTTTTTCCTTCTCCAGCTAAAACAAAAAATTGCTTCGTTAAAGAGTTCATTTTTATAAAGTTAAATTAAATGTTCCCACAGCCACAATGCAGGAGCAACTTCTTCGGTATGTTTCGTCCTTGTAATGCTGTCCTGATGCGAAGAATCTTATCCTGGGGGATATTCTCGTGGAGTAACCTACGCCCCCAATTTTGTTTGCCTCAATGTTCGCCTAGGACTGACTGTATGGGACCATTTGGCGTGTCACTTACTTGGGATGACAAACGTGAATGGCAGCAATCTCGACTGCTTTTTGGAAAATTGCCTAGTTATTTGCAATTTTTAGTTTTTCTCATTTTCCTTTCTGTTGTGTCATCCGGGAAAGGTAAGCAGTGGATAAATTTTTTTACTGTGTTACCAGACTTTTATGGGTTTTGGATATTAGGTTTCCCAGGGATCTCGTTTGTGGTCTGGAATAGAAAAACCAGAGCCCGTTTTTCCTGATTATAAAAATGATTTCGGGACTCTTAAAATGAACTTGTGGTCTTGGAAGATCTTTTAAGTGTGAGGCAGGATAAGGTAATTGTCTTTTGGCTTATTTTCAAGGAAAATGATAAATTAACACTGGCCAAAGGAGGTGGATTTGATACGACAGTGGAGGGCTTATACCTTTTCTTATATTAAATTCAAATTAACTGTAAAATTTAGAGGGTTGGAAATCATAAGTGTATATATTATGATATCGTCCCTATCCCGTTCGAAGGACCAGGAAGATATCCACAGATCAAAGGTGGGTTTTTGGGTTAAAAATTAAATGGTAATATTAAGATCGGGATCACCACTAAGTAGTACTGAATTTAATTTCCAAGATACTAGAATACTTAGACTCCACGCACAGCGTAGGTGCAATGTTCATGTCACGAAATATGATGAGTAACGAAGTCACGATGTTCATTTTAATCATTAGAAGATTATTGCGAGGTGATTAAATAGACATATGATTGCGTAGATGAGATGATTAATTGTATTACTTCATGAAATCTCAGTATTACCTTGAACTAAATCAATACGTCCGTGAGAAAGGATGTCATCATTTCTGAACTTCTGTTAAAATTTCATTAATGTAGGACTGGTAGTATTAACGATGCTTGTATAAAGCAGCTCTGAAATGTGTGTTGTAAGGTTGTTTCTCGCTTGATATACAATTTACGCAAAAATTTCTCAGCTAGGTTTATACAGAGGCGTTTGATGAATTGAACTAATAAAAATTCACACAAAAATTTTAAGAATTTAAAGATTGTATGTCTCCAACATTGATCTGATCATTATCTCTCAATGGTCGAGATTTTCCTGAGATATTTGGATATTCCAACACGGCATTGTTATTCTTATTTAAAGACAAGTTTTGGTAAGCTCATCCCGCTCGAAGGACCACACAAATTATGTATTGATTGACTTTAGTTTCACGCGCAGCAATGCCAATTCGACTGAATACTTTCTTTAATCACGCAGTTTTGATTTCGAACAAAAATAAATACTATCCTGATTAAAAATGTGAAAATATATTTATTGAATAGCTATTTATTCAGGCAAAAAAAAAATTACTTCAAACCACTGTACATGACCGCATACCCGGCTTTTCAAATGGACCTGACTCCCACAATTTATCGCTACCACGACTTGTCCCAACTAACCGTAACGCTCCACAACTCGAAGCAAGTTTAGCATTGTCGCGAATTTATTTTCCCGAAAAATTAAAACTCTGTGAACCAAAAATACCCCGAGAGTAGCCAAATAAACTCTCCATACGCAAACAAGTCGACAGAATTCAAACAATTCCTTCGGCACTCAATGTTGGCGGGACTTCCCCACCGAAAGAGCACAAATAATCTATAAATTTGCATCTCCTCAGGTGAGGTGTCTGAAAAGACTGTTAATGGAATATGCAAACTGTAGCTAAATAAATTCCGGGTAATGTGGCAGTTCAATTCCGATGAGGGTCATATATATTAAGTGAAACTTTGCTCGGGGAACGCGGAGCCCCGGCACTAAGAATAATGCCACAACTGGGACACATATTGGCAGTTCATTTATCCGGGCAGGTGGATAAATTTATGCGACGGGAGTCGCGTTCAATGGGAAAAAATCGACTCTTGCCAAAGGGGATAGAACTCTTTTTCAGTACTCTCGGTGACGCATTGTTGGTGGAATTTATTAAACGTACAGCGTTGAGGCTGCGAGAAATGGAGTTATTTTCTGTCGGATGTTACTCTATTCCCGTGTAAAAGTTGTAGTCCTCGATAACTGGAACTAGTTTAACCAGCCATTAGTCTCAGAATGTTGGATGGTTGCACTAAATCTTGTTTTCTTTTTTTTTGCATTTTCACGAGAGCGGACACATCCTTCTGTCCGCCAAACTCCTCGAAAAGTTTAAAAATTTTCCGCCTTGATTCCCGTGCAAAGGTGCAGGGGTTACGGTTTGTTGACAGGGCAAGTTGTCTCCTGGAACCTGTCCAGAAATTCTCCATACTGTGAAGATGCTGTGAACATAAAATGTAATTTCTTATTTCGTAAGGATCACTATCATTCTCGACAAGTACTCGCTCCCGTCCACGTCCTTACTCCTGGCACCATAGACATCTTGCATATTACAAGGATTGTCGTGCCTCGCAGTCGTACATCTCCGCCAATAGCATGTGAATTGGTCGGATGTTGACTCCTGGCGGCTACAAGCGAACAGGGCTCGTTTTTATGTTCTGCTCTGCGAGATTTGATTAAATTTTCGAAAACATATTTCACTGGAAAATTTAACAAGTTTGGTCGGAAGCCAAAAACTTGTGAGCCCGAATAAAATATAACTTTCGGAGCCCAGGTATTGTCTTACCTGATTACATAAGTGTGCTGAGAACATTTCGGATGATGGATGAACTTTTCGAGTGGTTCAAGCAAAAAGCGTCCCAGTTCTGGGTGTAGTGGAAAACTTTTAGAGAAATGAAAGATTTTAGCAACAGGAGAAGGATTTTGATAAATTCAGTGGGTGGTGAAATCCGAGATTTTATATTTATTAGGAGTGGGTTGGTTCACTAATTCTTTTTACTCCAGACGCCAGGATTTTGCAAGGTTTCCCGTCCCCCTTGATGCATAGCTTTGGACGCGTTAACGGCGACATTGGGTGGCGGCGACCAGAGCCAGTGGAAGACACTTGCGACCAAGAGGTTGCAGAAGATCAGCAAAAGGAACATGTAGCGATTGAAAAGCGGGAACATTAGTGAATACTTGGTAACGCCGACATAAAACTAAGCGATACTACACTGAAAAAAATTATGAGTTCAAGGCTTTCACTTTTGTGTGCGTTTTCGGGACAGCAACAGCAAAGTGATCCTTGGTCATAGCCCGTGAGCATACTACACATTGCTTTTTCTTTCAGTGTAATACATATAAAATGCATATAGCTAGGTGGGTAGAAGCAATTACTAATAATTTATTACAAATTAAAAAATATAAGAAAATAAAAGAAAAATACAAGTGAAACTTGCAAAGGATAGGAGACACGGGGTTAATTTGAGCCAGAGGGTAAAGGGAGTCAGTATGAATTTAGTAGTGTTAGTGCCTTGAATGAGGCAATACATAAAATGTATAAATTTGTACATTAGAAGTCAGTTGGCTCCCATTACCCCAAGGCACCTTTTGTATTACCTATTTTTTTCTGGATGTCTAGAAATAGGAAAAGAACTACAAAAAAGGTAAATTAAATCATGGAGTCATTATAATTGGCACTTAAAATTATACGGGATAAAGGAAAATCCATTCACAAAGTAGCGATATTGACAGGTATTCCTTACAGCATACTACAGGAACGATATTAAATATATCTGTTGATGGTAATGAAATGAATAAACATTTTTACAAATTTCTTAATACTTCTACAGAAATAACAATTATTCTTATTTTGGACAACCATGCACTATTAAAACGAGTTTTACATGGAAAGTAATATTATAATGTTGTCTATTCCGCCACATTCTTCACATAGCCTTCAACCAATTGATGTGACATTTTTTTGACCATTAAAGAAAACTTTTAACAGAGAATATGAACTTTATATGAAATCAAACAATCTAGTTCTAATAACGCCGT
>QYTT01094389.1:16467-39983 GCA_006980735.1 Dasypogon diadema
ATTTCTTAATACTTCTACAGAAATAACAATTATTCTTATTTTGGACAACCATGCACTATTAAAACGAGTTTTACATGGAAAGTAATATTATAATGTTGTCTATTCCGCCACATTCTTCACATAGCCTTCAACCAATTGATGTGACATTTTTTTGACCATTAAAGAAAACTTTTAACAGAGAATATGAACTTTATATGAAATCAAACAATCTAGTTCTAATAACGCCGTCTGATGTTACCAGATTATATAATAAAGGTTACGTCAAAGTGGCTTCTATAGATATAGGCATCCCTGGATTTCGCTCGACTGAAATTCAAACATTTACCTTCATTATAGTCATCATCTTAGTCCTCAGCCCTACGCAACTTTACACAATGGGGGAAATCGTAGAAATGTACAACTTTCAGAAATTCTCACTAGTACACCTTTTAAAGTTGTTTTCTGAAAAGAAAAAAAACGCCAAAGAAAAGAAAAGAAAATTAAAAATAAGAACGAAAAGAAAAAATCAAAAAGCAGTCTAGTAAGAAACCACAAAAAAGTCTAGTAAGAAATCACAAGGACTTAAATCAGCCAGAAAAAAATGAAATTGTCCCAGGAGAAAACAATTAGGTGTACAATAAAGATTTCTACTGATTAAATGCTTTATTTTTACAATTTCATTAAGTGGTTGCCATTTCCCCCATCTCACCTGTATGTGTACAGGTTGGTCCAGAATTGATGGTAGAAATGCAAAGCGCCGATGATAGACCTAAAATGCAACTGAAAACTTTATATAACTATCGGCCGATTTCTGCTTTGTTTTGGAGATATGGTGGATTTTATGTTCTCTATGATTTCTGATACCTTGATTTACATTTTGGGCCATATTACAAAAGTTCTTTAAGGTGAGTAATTCGTTTAACCGTTTTTGTGTAAGGGATATCGAATTCAATTGGAGATGTGGATGCGTTTCAAAACTTAAGACACTTTTAGCTAAAATTATTAGGATTTTACTACAACCCATTGTCGTCCACTGATGTCTTCGAAGTCACAATTAAAACGAGAAATGCAGTCCTCTAGCGATAGAGACTGTTATATTTGCACATCATCTGCTTAAAGAATTGCTTCCATAAACTTCATAACCCTGGGAGGATCATTTATGAACAAAGAAAAGAGAAGTGGGCCAAGTATGGAGCCTTACGGTACTCCAACTAACAAATCCAGGAAATCTGAAGCGGACTATCGAAAACTTGCCATTTGCTTACGGATAGTAAGGGAACTTCTAATTAACGTAATCGTCGATGAATTAATATTGTAAAGCTTTCATCCGTACCTACCCTAATATCATCGGTGAGCTTAATTAAAGCGGTATTGCAGCTATGATTGGTCCTGAAACCATTTTGTAGTGCTGTTGTTTACAATCGTCTCAAGTAGCTTGGACGGAAATAAGATATGTAGTGTGATACGCCTTTTCTTCTAAGTTTTGCTATTTCATTCTAAGAACTAGAAGACACCAAAATGTCGGACCTAGGTCATAAGTTCACATAAAGCGCTAAGGATTATTAATTATATTTTATACATTTATTTTCGCACATATCTGTATAATTTCATTTTGTATGTCCGAACTCACATATGTGGCATTTCTACTACTGTTGGTAATATGCCTCTTTAAAATTTCATTCCTAGCAGATAATCTAAATCGCAAAAGACCTTAAAATTTTCCATCTCTTTTTTTAGGCTTCTCTAAAGAAGAAGGTCTACGATCATAATCACCTCTAAAAGGTAAAATAATTTCTATTTCTATTATTGGTTCTAATAGCTGTTCGATTTTTATCTATTTCTCTAGCTCTTTGGAAATCCAACTAATGTCCTGATATTTTCCTGATGAAACTAAGAGGAACTTTTCGGCTAATATAAATACAGCTTTTGTAATACCGGCCTACTGATATGTGTTCGGTTCGCTGCCAACCCCGCACATATGCGATAAGCTTTTAAACTCTCTCTTGCTAAATGCACTTTTGCATAAAGTTTTCTCATGAATGCTTTTCTAAAGAATGTGGCAGTAACACAACTACAAGGGAAAGGGTCGGAAACATGTAAAAAGTCAGCTGATCAAATATATATTACACGTGGGTCATACTCAATATTATTCTATGAATCAGAACACTGACTTTTAGAAGAGAAATCATCAAGGCCGCAGAACAGGTACGAAGCCTTCTCGGGCCACCAGTTTGCAACCCTTGATGTAGAGGCTTAGCAATGTGTGTAGAAAAGGCAAAAATCTTCTGGCTACCTCGAGAATGTCAACTAAATTTAAGTACTAGCAATATTTCACTCAGTTGTGAGCAATACAAGTTTAAGCTAACCCTACCTCGGGATCAATCCAGGACGATTAGTCTCTATCACGATATTGTGAGTTTTTTATTCGAAACAGAATTTTCAAAACTCCATTTCTCACCACATTTCATTGAAATTTTGTTACATTTAAGGCTTTCGATACGTGAGTAGTACTAATTTCAAATAAATACATAGGAGTATTTTGTAATAGTGGCTTTAGGAAATGCCTCTTTCTCACAACATTGTAATAGAGAATAATCCTCCAGTACTGTGAATTTCAATAAATTTGTTTGTTGCTACAGAAATTGCTGGCAGAAATTCACAGAATAATTGCATTTCCTGAATTGGGGATTGCCCAGTTGATTACACTAAAAGATTATATCTGACTGATTGACTTGAATCTCTATCCACCCCTCTATTTGACTAGTATTAACTTCTTCCAAATGTTTTTTTTTTCAAGTCTTATATTCACCTTTTACTGCTTCTCGTCAAATGGAATGGTATAAAAAAGTTCATTTTCCATCGACCTCATAAACGTTTTTATCTGTGAATTAAGAGTCAAAAGGGAAAAATACCTATAACATTTCTACATAATATTTTCCTCATGAACGGGTCCCCGACAGCCACCAGTCCCGCCCACACTCTAAAATTACATCCTCTTGCTTTGATGCTTTTAACAGAATTTTTCCATTTTCGCTTTGCTCCGAATTGAATGAAATATCACGGAAAAATTTCATTAGCCCCTTCATATTTTTCCTGGAAAATTCATTACTTCCACTCAGCGTACACTTTACAACTCATCAAAATCAGGTCTGGAAAATCCTTACAAGGACGCACAGTTTCACTTCAACAACAGTGGAGCACTTGTGCATCCGAATTCCGTCGTTTTTTGATTTTAAATCCTGAACTAATAACATTAAAAAATTCCCTTGAGCCTCATCAAGTTATGCCGTAAAATTTTATGCTTCAATACGGCAGCCCAGCGTTTGGAAAGCACAATAAACTGGAGCTTGGCGCTGTAAAAATTGTTGGAAATTTACAATCGCAGCAGATTGTCCTCGGAGGGATGGGTGGCAAATTTAGAGGTATTCTCCAAGATGCCAGGAGGATTCTGTTACGCAGTGTCGTCATAGAGTAAAAAGTACATAGAAGGCAGCCGGAACCGGAGCGGGGAAGCTATTCATATTTTTATGAACTATATGGCACCCTGCTAGGTTTATGACTTCGAAACAGTTGTATTTTACGATTCAGCCGAAACCGTTCTGAATGAGGAGTTTCTTGCGCCTTCAGTCCCATTGAGATCCCAGATAAAGGGTTGCAAGGCGATAGAGCGTGTCCAACCCCCGTATGCAACATCTACATTCAATTAAAACCACCCAGGGTGGAGTGTCGTGGCTAGCCCATCTCTCTGCCAGCCTCCTACCCCTACCTGCCTTTAATAACAGTAACAATCCCAACAATGACCATAAATTGACGGCTGGCAACAAAAGTGCACACAGAGGGCTTAGTCCGGTTTTAACATCGGAAAGAGTTCAAATATTGACCGATTCATGTTTTGCATTAATTCCGCTCAATTAACATGGACAATTAGTTAAAATATGTTGATTTCAATAATGTAAACAGGCCGATACACAATGGTCTCCATTCGGTACGTAAACAACCAGTCGGCCGACCGTAATCGATTCGATTTCTGAAATTGCGAAATTGGAAGTACCAAGGACACTGGGTTCATCCTGGTGGTAGGGGGACGACGTTGGTGGTAGGAGCCGCATTATGTACGGACTGTGGACAACATTGCATATGCATATCATGAAGTGGTCCTATTTACTTATGCCAATGCTCGTCAGGAAGTGCGTATAAATAAAGTTTACGGGCCGCCATGGTCGGTATCAATTGATCCGGAAAATGGACTAAAATTTGTGAAAGATTTACAGGAAATTCATTACTCAAAGGACTAATGATTTCAGGCATTGGGAAAACATATTTGGAGCAACATTCCTGGAAATGCTTTTATATTGTATACACTGAAATCAATAATGTCGTACAATTAGTAATCAGGACTTCAATTTTCAGCAGAAACGGATGTTAAACTAGGAGACTTATTCCGCCTCCGTAACGACCACAGGGGCCAGATTATGTAATTGGATGCAATCCTATTGACGATTGAAATTATGTCGGAATTTTGAGCTGAATAAGGAAATAGAGTATAGTTATGGAGTATTGTCGATAATGCAGTAACTATTGTTACATATTGTCGGCCTAATCAAAACCTCGTAAGTGCTAACAGTCACTGGAAAAGCGAAAAGTTGTTTACTTCATAACTTAGCAGCATTTTCGCTGCAATATTAAATGTATTTATCCCCTATATGTTATTGTACCCTATACAGTAGCGTATATTGCTTTTAATCCAACATTTATACCCCATAGAACCGTTAATCCTAGAACAAAATGAATTGACAAAATCGATTAAAGCATGCCCGGCTTTCCATCTGTCCTTCCATCCGTCTGTCCCTCCGTCCTCACAAACAAATTGAGCTTGAAGGGTTAATTTTGGTATGGATTACTTCTAGAAAAATTATAAATCTAAGTGTGAAAGTGGGGTAAATTCCCCACTCCTTCAATAGGCTGTCATATACAATTGCTGGGTATAATCTAAAAACCAAGGCTGAAATCTGGTATATATTACTTTCTAAAAATTTTCTGGTGTAAGTTCGAAAATGGGACGGATCCCCTCACTCCTTCAATAGGCCGCCATATTGAATTTTTAGATTATTGGGCATAATTCAAATAGGGAACAACGTATAGCTCTCAAATTTATTAAAGAGCAGTTTTATGAGACGCTTAATCAATAAAATGAAAATATCTCATATTCCCCCACCCCTCGGACTCATATTGAATTTTTGGACAAAATATTATTGGACAAAATTCGAAAAGGAAATAACCTATCACTCTAAAATTTTGTACAGAAGAGTTTTATGAGATGAAATATATTTATATCATATAGGGTATCAAGTAATCAGCCTAAGGCTGATTATATAATTTATGTTTTTAATTTTAATTTATTTTCATCTTATTTCCAGAACGTTGGTAGCTTACAAGCTAAGGTGAACCAAATATCTCCGGTAATCTCAGTATACTTAAGATGTCATTGCTCATGGTTCCATTTATTTTGCAGAGTTTAATCTATTACCAAGAGAGGATTGTATAATGAAAAGTTATCTGTTTTCACCGTTGTTTCAATATGTCCATTACTTTGACGATATCTGGGGCTTGAGGTTATATGCAAGGATCTCTACACTTTTACGAAGCGCCAAGCGATACCATCACCTGTGAAAATCGGATTATCTGATTATCTTCTTTCAGAGCCTTGTCTATTTTATGTCTTGCGAATATGAACTTTAAGTGGTTAATGTTATTAACCCAGACGTCATCTATCTTCAGGGTGGTGGAATCATGAAGCATAAGTAATAATTGCTCAGCAGTAAGTATTTTGCTCTATTCTGATAAAAAATGTCGATGGAAACAACCTTAATGGGACTTCTGGAAATTCGCTGTTCATGACTAGCTCTTTGCACGGAATGGCCAGCCTTAACTGAATCCTTAATACCCTTTGTTTTGTCTTTTCTCAATACTGATTTTTTTTTTCTTTTTTTTGCCCACTCCTTCCACCATGGTTAAGTGTTCTGTATGAGTTTTGTCTGGTATATGATGTCTCATATACGCCAGTACTAATTATCTAGTTCTCGTTCATTAGAAAATGCTCATTAAATTATATTACTGGCCCTGTCATTCCAAAATTTCCTAAATTCTGCAGGCAAATTTCTTCCTTTTATCACGGATTACTTGCTAACTCTAGTCTCCGGGAGGGAAGTTTCAAAATTATACACTTGACATAGGGTTCCAGCTCAAGACTATTGTAATCAGAAGTTTTCAGATTAGGCAATCCAAAGCCTACCAGACTATATCAAATTGCGGAAAGAATTCTTTTTATTAATAATAGTCCACGATTGTGGCCGTGCGCACTGGGGCGGACGACTGTGGATTTTTTCCTCTATGGAGGTGGGTTCGATTCCTGTAAAAGGCACGATGATTTATCTGAGTACCAGTGGTTAAGGCAATTCTACTGACATGCGAAACCACTGGAATGTTGCACAGTAAAACTTTCATGCCAAATATTGTGTCTTACTTCCAACATTTGTCAGGTTAAAATTTCCCAATCGTCTCTTGCCCAGGAAAAATTTTTCTTTCACTAAACTGTGCTGTGTATATCATACGATTCTTCCCCAAAACATAAGCAAAATCTAAAATTCTGAAGAGAAAGTCTGGAATCGTTTACTTAACCACATCCTTTTTATTCTCACCGACTTTTCAAACATCTTTCTATTCTTGGCAGATAAGTTTCCTTTACCAAGATAATAATTAAATAAGTGAAAAATACCATACTGTAATCGACACATCGGTTTTATTACCGTAGCTTTATTTTACACAAGTCATGACGAAGCAAAAAAAAAACATTTTCACAGTGCTCAACTGGTTTTAATAAAAGACCCGTACACAAAGCTTTCCCTTACATCCCAAACATTTCATCTTGGCAAATTGAAATTAATTAATCCTCCAATTGTATACCGCATTTTTTAATATTTATTTTCAATAAAAATTATTTAAAGGGACAGAAAAACGAAAAACACACTATGTACATTCGGCAATATGTAGTACCCACAGGATGACTACTGCAAACTTTACGCCCCCCCACCATCTCCGCCACTGCTCCACCATCCCGTACTGATTGAATTGACTATGCATGCAAATTGATTAAATGTTTGATATGCAATTATTGGTATCATTGAGTGGCCAGGTATGTACACCGTGAGCACCTAGGGATGTGCAATCGAAAAGTCGAAACAAAAGTACACACATCCACCAGATATTTCCACTTACGGAGCGTAATTGAAATTCCGTAAACATGCCGAACGACGGGTTGCAGAACTCCATTGACACCGGAGTCATTTATTTATATTAAATAGAAAGGTACGAGAGGTGGCATCGTCCCGCTCTAGGATCGGTTAGTATTAGCAAAAGCAGTGTAAACTCATTTCGGCGGAGCAATTTGCAGCATTGATTCCAAAATGAGATTTGGATTAAACGTAATTTACGACATAAGTGCACCCGAGCCGAGAACATACCTCTCGGTGATAACTTTAATTAAAATTTATAAATTGGTGCTATTTCACAGCGATGCTGGAGTACCTGTCGCTGGTTGGTGTAACTTAACGTAACTAGCGACTGCCTCAAGTGGGTTAAGAACACTTTACTGAGTGGGAAATATTCAGTGGTGGTAATCGAGTTTTTCCATCCACATTTTCTAGTAGCTTCTCTGAAAGGAAAAGAATCCGTATACAAAGTTTTATTACACTGTTGGCCTACACTTCGGGACTACGAAGAGCCACAGTAGCGATTGGTAATCTTTGATAACGTGATCAAAATAAGTTTAGGACACGTCGAATATAATTGGATTTCTAACCATTCTAGTACATCATTTATTGCAATGCAAAACCTCCAACTGCATACCAGATTGAAAGAGTTAGTACGGCTAGGCTTAAAGAAATATTGTTTTTAGACGTAAAGATTTTTTCCCTGCGTATGCTAACTTGCCCCAGACATCCTTCATATTTCAGATAGAGGTGGGTATACTATTTCAGAAGTGGGAACGCCAAAAAATAACTCTTTCTCCAAAACCATGGAGGCATGAACCAAATATTAGGCATTAGGGTGGCAAGCCTAAATTCGTTCAATAGCTCATTTGTATCGACTGTACTGTCTGAACTTTCTGCACTTTTTAGACCAATTTTTTAGACATTTGTTATAAAAAGTGCAGAGAGTACAGGAGATGTAACGCTTGAGAAAAAGCAAGTTAAGCTGTAACAAGGTATGTTATTACAGTCGAAGAGTTTGTGATGACCAATATAATCCACCTGACCAGTTTAACTCCCAAAGTGAACATTTGATGCGATCGAAAAATAACAGAAGTCGCTAGCATCAATGACATAGTAATGGGTAACTGGTCAGATAACTATTGATGACAAGGTAATGCAAAAGGTATTATACTAGAGAAATTTACGTTTTATGGTCCATTGTTATTTCTTAATTTTGAGCGGAAATTTTCATATGCCTATGAAAATAAAGGAACAAATTAAAATGGCAATAAAAATTGAATACTTAAATTAGACCTTATTTTTACTTTTACCTTTTCATCAATGAATCAATGCACCAATAACTCACCAGCGATAAATTCATGAATTTCCAATGACTTCCTTGTATTAAAATTTATTAATTTTGGGAATATATATGTATATGTGTAGAAGTAATGAACACATTTCCTAAAGGGTTGTAGCATACAAACACACCCGGCTCTGCAGTGGAGGTACCTGTTAGCAGTAGCCGTGTTGCTTTGAATCCAGCAAGATCGCAGATTCTCATTTCTCATGGTTACCCCCTTCCTGAGCCGTTGAGGCATAAAAATAATATCGTGCATTTTTGTACGCTAATATTTCTATGCCTAAAATGTTATAGACGGCTGAAGCCCTTCAATGGTTGAATTAAGCCAGTGATGATGATAAGATTCCGAGGATTGATCCTTCCGCGTGAGAAATTTTCAGTAAGTGTTATAATTCAGAGATCCAATAAACAGTCGAATGTCCTGATGGCTACAAGAATCCATACTTTCGAAGACCTACATCAGTGTAGTATTAAAAGTGGCTAAAAATATATTTCACTTCTATTAAGGTAGACACTAGAATATCAGAATTCATAGAGCAACCAAAACACCGATTACTTGACGCTCAAAGGAACTGAAATTTTTACTGTACAACGTCCCAGTAGCTTCACAAGTACAATTCTCGTCAATAGAAATGCCTCAACCAATGGTACCCAAATAAATCACCGCGTCCTTTGCAGGAATCGAACCAGCGCCCACAGAGGAAAAATTTTGCAGGCGCGCACCTCAACCATCTCGCAAAGATATTCTTGTGGGAGATTAGAATAGCTGCCTTAGCAAGACATTTAGTTATGTAGGCAAACTATATCTTTATGACTTTGCACCATGATAACATCCCATCACATCTAGTATACTTGAAAACTGACTAGTTCTATCCAAGCTCCCTCCATTTGCGTTATTTTTTTAGTAATGTTTTTAAGCACTCCATTTCCATAGTAATCCCATGATACCATCATCACCACTGCAGTCATATATCCACATAAGAGACACAAGAAAATTACCCTATTCCATATTGACTAGATACTAACGGCAGCGACTCCATAACAAAATGGCTACGGGTGTCCGGATGGGATCTTCCATAATTCAAGCAAACAATGCAGAAATTCGGAAGTGGAGAAAAAAATTGGAATCCAGAGATAAGTGCATGTCACTTAATCCATTTGACACATCCTCCATGGCCCAGTAAATCGAAAGTCAGTTGCACGCTCATGTCTGCAACAGGGGGGAGTGGAAAGAGCACCACAGAAATGATGAAAAACAGGCCACCAAAGAAACAGGAATCGGGAATATGAGCACACAAAAGAGTTGTCTTCGTTCCCAGGAGCACCCCTCCCAAGGATTTTATTCGATTTCCCATCAGTTAAAAATTTTAGCATGAACCGAGCACATGGAGATTTTCAAAACGACACAACCTGGGAGAGATGGAAAAGTCCAATTCGGTTTTGAAAGGAACGTTCGCATGGACTATTTAGTTCGGCTGGGAATTTGGGACGATTGGCTTTCAACAGGAAGCAAAACTATTGGACGTGGAGGACATGATATGTTCTGTTCGATAAATCCCGGAGGACTTCTTTTGTTATCCGAAATCAAATGCAAGCGGATCAGATTTTTAATTATTATCAAACATCGTAACCTTTCCATAATGGTAAACTGTTAGAGAAGTGATCGTCCAAGGATGCGCTTCGTTCTAAGTGAAATTACTCCCAGATGCCCCAATTTGCGGCAGTTATGCATGTCCTCATTATTCCCAAGTGCTTATACCTCTGATTTTCTTTCTTTTTGTAATTCCCTGAATTATTCAGTCGTGCCTGAGTATCCAGTTCATTAGCAAAAAAAATCCTTTTCTTAAGTAGTCAGAATGCGGACCACTCGTCGACGTCAAGCTCCCCTACGGAGCCCGGCTCTTGTGCCGGAGCCAAGGCCTGTTCAGAGTTTTCGTACTTCACTCAGACCCGTTGAATAATAATCCAAAGATCTCACAAAACGAGAAATAAAAATGAAAACGTAAAGAAAGATACAAATACAAAGTTTACGTGGTGGCCCAGGGGACGGGGGCGGGCGCTCTGCAGGCGAAATGGAGAAGATGCGGTGGTCGCTCTGAGACAATACCGCAAAAAGCTTTTTAGAATACATTACTGCGGCAAAATAACCATTTCGTACGCAAACAGAAATTACCCGGGGGGATTTCGTATTTCGTATTATGAGCACTCCGGCACGCTCGGCTTTCATTTGCCCGTCCTTCGAGGAAGAGCCTCCGCAACGAGTATGATACACACTTGACATGATTTCCAACTTTGTTTCGTTATACGTGCCCTTAACGCCCATCCTGCATCTTATAACACTTAGACCATAAACACTTGCTGCGGCCGGAGTGGAGTGGATAGACGTGGGAAATTATTGTGTGCTTCTATGACTGCGGTGTCATTACAACAGACGCCCCATACCCCATGCTCCCATGCCCCGTGCCACCAGCCTACAACCACTTCTGATCCTGATGCATGCTAATAGGAAATGCCAGAAAGTCCCAACAATACCCGGGCGATGTAAATGCGAGAGCTTTACATATTTATGCCCACATTTTTCTCTATTTGAAATGAGCCAAGAATTATAACTGAGCGTTGTGGCGATGGCAGCGGAGGCGTTAACAACTTCCCCACATTCCTGCAGCCCCCGCTACCACCTACACACCATCAAGTAGAACAAATTGCTTGGAAGATGCTCGAACGCACCATAAAAGGAAATGAAAATAGACAGCCGAAATTCTACTTAGCATATTTCCTTGAGGAATGATAATGGTAATTCTCGTTGTACTCATCATTTCCGGGGCTTATAGCATAATTTTTGAGTTAAGGACGGTTTCGTTTTACTTTTCACATGTCACGGAAATTGTTTGTTGGTTAATTTGGCGGCTTTGGATTGGATTATTTATCCGCTTGGATTGTTGTCCCATTTGAAAAAGAGAAGTGTCAGGTTGAAGTCATACTACCCGAGATCTGTATAAAATTTAGTTGTACAAAAATGCATTTCTATTCAGTTTAGCCTACCTACAGGGTGTTCGAAACGATTATCTTTTTTTATTGAGGTACGAAAGAACTCAGAAAGGAGGGCGACCACCATGACGTTATTACCAAGAGCTGATCTGTATCCTTCATTATATTCGTTTGCAGGAATAAATTTGGAACTGTTTTTTTCTACGTATTCCACTAGATGGCACCTTGTTGATTTTGTAAAAACCCTACTTTTTCTACTGATGTGTCTTATAAACCAGTTAAGTCTAAAAGCTGTAGACGAAATTTTAAAAAGACTATCCCTTAATATTTGCCCATAAATAAATTGGTAACTCTTCTTCGTCTACCAGTCAGCATAGCCAACATAACTATCATCTCCGTCGTGGAGATCACAAAAGAGAAAGAGTAAACTAATTAATTAAGGCAGTCGGCTTTAAATATAAGAAAGCGAAGATGGCCGCGATATGTTGGCCGAAATGTCCGCGGTAGGGCAAAGAATAACAAAATAAATGTCACCAGTCGGTGATAAAAATTTCTCTCTCCACCTATTGAAGGGTGGGGAAAATAGGATGGGAAGAGGGAAGATGCTATGAACCAAGACAAATTTATTGCTTTAATGCTATTAGATTTCTCAAAGAAATTCGATAATGTCGACCGTATCCTTCTGTGTAAACTTTCAGCCTGTTTCAATTTTTACACGTCTACCATCTCCATGATCGATTAGTTTCTTAACTGTGCATAGCCAACGTGTTAGGATTGATAAAGTAATTCCAAGTGACCTACCTTTACTATACTCGGAGTGCCGCAAGAGTCCATTTTGGACCCTATACCATTTAGTCCCTATATTCGTGACTTACGTGGTGAAACATGTGAGCATTCATATGTATAGCGATGACGCACAACAGTACTTAAGTAGACCAATTTGACCAAATTGAATCACTTTGCCTATGTTTAGTAAAATTAGTAACCTGGGGATAGTAATCAATCGAAATATAAAATGTGATATTATTAATATGATCCTCAGTAAAGTTTATGGTGGATCATGTCATCTGTGGCTATCGGCTCATGCAATCAAAGCTAATAAGAGTATTGTTATTACTCCATTTCTTATTTGGGAGCATCGATTTTCTTAAGCTGGATAGCTTGAGGTGGCGTTAACCATACCGAAACCAGCTACTATTGGCTGTCACATACTCACGTGACTTTCTTTATCACATAGCGCCATTTTCAGTTGCTGTGTAATTTGTTTTAAGCTTTACATTAACACAACGAAATACTGAGTTTGGAGCGTACTAAATAAAAGATCGGGAAAGAAGAGAGCTAAACCGGATGATTTGGCGTACCACTGTTATTTCCACGTTAAAATCCTTCTTGTGAATTATACAGCGAAGAAAAATTTCGGTTGGTATCTGTGACGATTCCGGGACAAGTCCCACTTTTTTATTCTTTCAATGTTTTTCTTATCAATGGTGAGAGTTTATTCAGAACAAAATAGTCATTTTTTCAACTGAGAATTTAGCTTCATTCCAACATGAACAACAATTGTACCAAGCCCCACCCCTTAATTAATATCAGGCATTAAAATTTCAAAATTCTGACGTAAGAGGATTTAGAACCAAATCTTGTAGTTTTCTTAATTAATGTTTACATAAGACTCAAAACATTCATCATCACCTGACCTCAGAAGAGGAACACAATGAAAGACTCACATCTTTAAGGCTTTGGTTTCAACGTAAAGGAAACACTTCAGAACTTAGCAAAAGTTCTAGTCGAAATATTTGTCCTTTCCTCAATACTTGACAAACACATCATCAATACAATTATTCAGATGAATTCCTACAATCTTGCTCGATACATCAAACCATCATCAGTCCACTGCCAAATATGATTGGCGTTCATCATCACCGCAATTTCCAATGTCCCGATTTCCGAACGTAAGCATAAGTAAATACCCTGAAATTAGGACTCACAAAACTGATTACAAGGAGCATACCTACCAAAATTACTTACCTATGAAGGATACGCACCCATCCGCCTCCCACGCCCGGGTATTAACATCGCTGAGCAAAGCATTTACGGCTGATAGACAAAAGCCAGGAGACAATGCTAACAACCCCAATGCGACAAATATTAACAGCCCTTCATTTGCTTAGACAGTTTGATGTGAATCCCCTTTTCATTATGCACCAGGCAAAGCACAAAGAACAGATTTAGTGGAACCCCTGTAGGGCCCTCCGTTCCGGAGCAGAGCAGCAACTGATTTAGGATTCGTAGCATATGCAGAGCTCAGTGAATGTAAATACCACGAACAAACGACGGGAAGCTCTTTGACATGCTATGATGGGATCATATGCTGCCGGGTCAGGGGACCTAAACAATATTTCTAATAAAAAATTCACGTACAACTGGAACGATGTAGAGAATCATTTGAATCGTCCTCATCCCTAGGGTCCTGAAGATTTACTCCACACTCTCACCACATAGAGCCACTGCGTTGTACCGAGAAAGGATACATTACGGGACGGTTTTGAGGAGACTGAGGAGCATCATACGCGACCTTCCGCAACGAGCAAAGGAAATAATCGCTCTCAGCTATAAATCCTCCCCCCATCCACCTGAGTTTATAGAAAATTAAAGCGCTCAACTGCAAGACGAACGAAATTGCATTCATAAACTCAACGCAGTAAAAAAAATCTTGGAGGACTCCAATTATATCGTGACATCATAACTGCTATTGTGATGGGTCTATTCGCCATCTCAGCTCCACTTCCCAGGAGTCTCTCGGTTGCAGGGTGAACAGCACACTTTCGTCCCATCTCATTCAGGAATCATTCATATCCCGCAGAATTATGCGATCCATTAAACACGATCACGGGACCGTCTCCAGCTAAATCCTCTTTGTTTATGCGCCGAGGTAATTCTTTCAGTTACCGAGAGGAGCTAAATTCAATTTGCAGCGCTCTGCAAGAAATTGAGGGGAAAATCAGATTTATGCAGCCATTCAGTGATAACAAGAATTTTACCCGGCGTCACATTTTGCATTTCGTGTGCTCGTGTGTGTGTGTGTGAGGGGGTGTATGTGTACACGATCGACGTACCAAGGGGTGGTATTGTATTGTATAGAGAGTCATCCTGTAATTTTATGCTCATTCGAAGGAATGGAAAGTGTCTTCATGTGAAATCCATGAAAAATGGCAAAAAAACGCCTTTCATGGTGGTATCAACCGGGTGGAAACCTGTCATCCCTGCCCAAGGAATGGGTTACATTACAACGTCCCTTCAGTTACATGAATTTCGAAATATTTCGGGTTTTTTCTATTTTGGTGGGCGAATACTTATTTCAATTTGCTGAATATTCTCCTCGGGAAATGAACGTTGGAAGATGCTCGATTTATAGTAATTTGTGATAAAGTGATTGGGATTGGAAATACTAGGGGAACGAGAAAAGTTGGTCGTAGGAATATGTGAATTTTCCAGGGTGGAAGAAAGCAGCTATAAAACACTCGAGTAATTTTAGTGCTCCACAATTTTAAGTAATATGCTCCAACTATGCAAAATTTTATAATTTTCTATAAAGTCATATAATTTTATTACTTTAGGCCAATAATGGTCGAATTTATCAAAGTACTACTGTATAAAGTCCCTAGGTATCTAATATCACTGAATTTTTAGTTCTATTTTGTGAATGCTTTTAATTAAAAAACAACAACGTTTGAATAAAATAGTAAACAAAAATTCGCTAAGATCTTAATTTCAATACCCGGAGAAATTTCTCCTTAACTTGTTTACAATTTTTCACTAGTCTCTCCTCTTAAGCTGGTGTTCCATAAGGTTCTGTCTTTCAGCATTAATTTCTTGACATTTTGCTGGTACATAAACGGAAAACTACCTCTGTGGCGGTGAGTTCCACATATTTGTGCCACGGTCGCTGGTAGATCTCCTATATAGCGATATGGCCAGAGCATGATGTTACTGGGCATTGGATCCCAGACGCATGCGCCCATGAATTTTGCACACGACACGTACGTGATACATGCAGACTGTGGTTAGAGAATACTGAGAAGGCAGAGCATATTGTATGCGATTGTCCGGCTTTGATGAGCAGGAGGATGGCTATTCCTGGTGGTCTAATGGGCAGCATAGGACAGTTAAGCTATAGAAAAATGCTCGAAATATCAAAAGACGTCGAGATGATGGAACTGACGGCTCTTGATGAGGAATGAAAAAGAACGCGAAGGTAGAGATTTGCTTCGATATCCTGCCAACGATTCTATAATCTATAGACTCCATTTTCAACAGTTTGTGGATATGAGGACCAAGGAAAATTATTTTACCATTCCAAGCTTGATATACATTGAATGCAGAATAACTTTCCTTAGACGAACCAAACTTTTCCGTACAAATATTCTGCTTCCAAATTTAAATGCCAAGGTACAGAGCTACTCTTTCTTGTTCTGGTATTGACTCCTATCCCGGTAGTCTCATCCATACAAAAAATAGGGCAACTAGATGTATCCTCCTTACAGTTCAAGGAGCGGGGAACGTATTTTTTATATAACATTTCATCCTTCCATTATCCTTATATTTCAATTTAGTGTGAACTATGATTCAGCCCTAAGAGCAATGAGTGAATAAATAATTCCTACTCCCTCATGTCCCTACTAGAAAATAAACCTCTGTAAAGAATGAAGTCAAAACCTACGCTGTTCACGTTGATGTGATTTGAGCCTTGGATAAACGACCTGAAATAGCTTTCTAAGCTGATTACCAATATTGGTCACAAATCACTGGATGGACTATCGGAATTACCACCAGTTGGACCAACCTTAGAAAGGGAATGATCGAAACTAGTGAAATAGAACTCATTTCATGAGTTTAAGAAAATACCAGAAAAATACTCCCGGTAGACAATTCCATCCATTAAATGGGGTGCCTGTCTCTAGTCACTTTTCATATTCCTTGAAGTTCATTATTCTCTTTCCTTGGGCCCCACTGACTTTGACATATCTCTCACTTAAAACTGTCTTACAAATTAATGACATTAATAAAATCGTCTCCGAGGTTAATCTAGCATAGCCCGAAATTAATAACAGAAAAAATGTCTTAAGCGTATCTAATTTCCTTCGTTCGGTGCGCTATGCAAAACGGACAAATATGATTTATCCTGTCCCGTGTGAAGCTATTTCGCCAGCCAATTCGGCAAGTGCTGACTCCCGTCGGAGCTAGTCTCCACTTAATCACCCCGACTGGCAGGATTTTTAATATTCTGGAGTTGCTGGGGACGTACCTAATTTTTCTGGTGGACTTACAGCGTACAATAAAAGTGTAATGCCCACGAAATGTAAATAAGCCAAAGGAACAGGACGTAAAAAAAAAGTACCAACAAATGTCGGCAGCCTTCTACAATCCTCCAGTCTTGTGGGTACTGGACTGAGCGGAGGGGACGGGACGGGTCTGTTTCGTTGTCTTTTAATATCACGTAATTAATGTTTAATTATCTTGGTACGCCAGGACACTCGGCTGGTGTAATTCTTTGTTACTCTTTTGCAAAACAACAGAAAAAAGAGCCTTTTTCACTTGGCTGGGTGGAAGTGAAAGACCAACTGAGCAGCTGAGGAGGGCAAGGATTGCGAAATCGGTTAGAATAGTATGGTGGTGAACAAGACCTGCCCCTTTCGTCTGAAAACTCAGGACAAAATGAGTTCTGAAGGCTATAAATTTTCTTTAAAACACGTAGCCTCCTTTCTGGCAAAGGAATAATAGGCTTATGTTGTAGACAGGCCGTAAATAATTCCAAAATTATTCCCACTAAGAAAAATTTGTTGCAATTTCTCTGAATATTTCACAAATTACCGAAGTGTGTCATCCTCTGCTGATTCATGCCTTGAATAAATTAGGAGTGGTACAGTAGCGCGGATGCTGCTGCAGTTACCACTGAGAGTGGGTGTGTGCTCATATCAAGAAAAGTTTTGAAAGAGTGGATTTTTGCAAGTTAAAGTTAAGAAATTCACCACGAAACCATTAATCACGCCGTGGAAAGCAATAAAAGTGGGCAACAGCGGAGCTCTGCGGCATTCCACTTCTCGTTTTCATTTAATCTCAGAAACAAATTTGCCTGCAAATTAAAAGTGTAAACGAAATCCACTCCTTTGCACCCAATCAATAGCGAATTTTAATTTGTCCGTCTGTCGGATTTTTTCCTCTGCTCTTTTTCGTCTTGCTCTTATTGGAAACGAATTAAGTCAGTTATCCTCGAGCAAACAACTTGATTAGGTCAATGGCAAATATTTTCCTGTCGAGATTATTTGAATTGCATGCAACAGGAGTAGAGAAGTCAAATACACGGAGTCCCTGCCTTACATAATCCTGCTGCTCGCAATCGCGCTCTATACCCAACACGAGTACAGAGGAGGGAATGGCTCAGCAACAGGTGGATATAGCGTGCTCCAAGTGGTCAGCAAGCAACAAAGTGCTGATATAAGTGATTTTATGGGAATCATTGCCGAGGCTCCTCAAATGGAACTGGTTGTATGTTTCTATGTCGGCTACAACCTAGATTGCACAGTACAGAACATTACCCGGACAGGGTGTAGAATATCCAATGGTAAAAAAGCTGCACTGAGGTGGTCATCGTAGAGAGAGTACCGATGCACCTTTAGATCCCACACAAAAAGAAATGGAAATCATCGAGGACATCATTATGCACTATTCACTAGAAGCCGTCTTTCTGCACGAATGTCAAGCTTTGCACACCCACCACCATCAGTTATTGAAAGGGTTCTAATTAGTGCACAAGAGGGGCAGGTCTCCATTATTCCAAACAATTCATTGGCGTAGCAGCCATCATCTTGATTTTCAACCACAAACTGGAAAAATAAGCTCCAATTAGCGTTTTTCATGCAATTTTATGATTTTTCGTTTTTCTGCTTCCTTAAGAGTCTCTTTCTTTTCATTGGGCCATGTCTACCCATCGCAAACAAAGGACTCTTCAAGTGATGGCAGCTCACTAGGACGAATCTTTTATTTGTCTTTTTCCCCTTTTTGAAATTTCTGTGGAGTGAATTCATTGTTTTCCATAGGAAAGTCTGGACGAGACAGTTTTGCATCAGTCATCCTTTTGTTGGAGTCTGAAAACCTATTTTTGGTGGTGGTTCTGATGGAATTCGATTTTTATTTGAGAAAAAATAGAAAAGGCAAAAACAATTCGAATTGGAAAGAAGAATTATACGTGCTTCTTGGAAAAATGTAATATTCAAAGACGACTATTGTTACATTAAAGAAGAAATTCTCTTGATGAATTGAGATCTTGTCCGCAGGGCCTGGGAGTCTTGGATTGTAAAAACTTTCTAATGACAAAATGCTCAGACCAGTGAGAATGTTTGATAAACTGCCATTTCTTTGTGAAAAAATTCTCGAGGTAAGATTAATTCGTTCCTTTATCTTTTTATGAACAGCAGCGGATAAAGACAGAACCCTATGTTGCACTGGATAAAATCGGCAGGGCTGAATGGAGGAAAGACTGATAACCCATTTGACACAGTTCCCCACCCTTAGATGTGTTTTTAATTTAATGTTCGCAAGCTTTAATAATTGAACACACTTTTTTCAAGTATAATAAAATTTAGGGGTTATAAACAAAACTATTGAAACAGCCATAAACACAATTAAGCCTCTCAACGAATTTAAGGTATCAATTTTGAGGATAACCTTTTTTTCCTGGAAATCTCAAGGGCTGTATACGCCAGTTCTGTAGCAACCTTATACGCTTCTTGGGCTCTACCCCTGTCATATTTATAAAGAATGTATAAGGCCAAAGAAGTATTTCATCTGTTGAGGCCTGCGGACTTCGAAAGTTGCTGCTCTTCCTTAAAAGAGTGGGGCTGATGAAGGAACTATAATTATTGCAGAGCACAAAAAGACAATTCATAGCCGTAGTGCACAGACTATGTCAGCCCCGCCACATTCTAATTCTAATTCTATTGGCATATAGGATCCGATTGGAACTCAATCAACAGGGTTTACTGAGGAGCACTTTATAGAGACCTACTAGTAGTGATACGAAAGAGAGCTACGTTTCCCGAGAAGTTTTTTTTACCATGATTCGTCAATTATTTTGGAACGAAATTTGAATGGAGGTGGAATGTTAGCATGATTTGCCGATTATTACTGAATGCTAAAAAGGGATGAACCGAAAACGAGTTATAAGAGAAAACGATTCTACAGGAGCTTCTATGAAAAGATAGAGAAATATCACAAGGCTCTTTGATTTACTTATCCTTTCTTCTACACATTTCTATCACACACGTTTACAAATTCTGAAGGCTCAATATTTTTCAAAATTTCTTTTTCTACGCACATTTTCTATAATAAGGGCGTTCAACTTCATGAAGACTCTCATGTACTACAAGACAGACATATCTGTCCTTAAATATTTCCTCGCTTCCATTGCATCGCCAGAATCCAACTAATTAACATTTAAAGCTTGGGACCCATTCACAGATCTATTCATAGCATTTGAGCCCATTTGCTACCGCAATTCAACGTAAAGTTAATAATCCCACGCAATTTATATGAAAAGGCCAGAAATCAAATTTGTCTGCACCAGAATAGGCAGTTTCATTGCTATGCTATAAATTCAAACTCTGTCAACTCTCTTCGCTTAATGAAACAACTCCTGTAGAACAAACTGGCTCTATATCATACCAGCAAACTACACCTATACCAATCAGAGCATAGGTAGGTAGGTAAATTCGCACATATCAAAACTACGGCAAACTGATTCGACGACAACGTGCATACATCAAAGTTTGTACAATACCGTGCGCCCTTCCTATGTAAACAAACGTAAATAAATTAAACCAGTGCCGCAATTATTGTCAAAGTTAATCCGAAGCGCTTATGCGCGTTTTCTAATTTCCCGCTTCAATCAGCGAAACAAACTCGAATGAATAAATTTCGCTAGTTTCAAAAAGTTTCTAATTAAACCCGCCCGGATGAAGGGTTCGCCTCCCCACGTTTCAGGACTATTCGGGTGAACTGGGCGGCATTAAATAGGTATACACATTTTCATAATGATTTATCGCGGCAAATTACTCTCTCAATGCAAATCTGATCGATTGCATTGAAACCCCGTCCGAAAACCCACCCCATCCCCACCTCCGATTGACTGGCTGCCTGGCTACCAAATTGGAGATGATGATTAACTGAAAAATCGAAAATTTACGCGAAAGTTTGTTTCGTATTCAAATTGGCTTCGTTTGACTAAAGGCACACACACACACACACTCATCCACTCTATGCAGGCTCCTCTTTTATAATTCCATTTCAAATAGACTTGAACGAACGCAGTTAGTAGGCGAAAAGGACTTTTGGTGGGGGGTGGGGGTGAGTGCTAAACGTGATGAATGGTGAGTAGAGGACCGACAAACTGTATAGTCACCCTGTAAAGAGTTGCTGAAGGTTTGCTGTGCTGGAGCATTGGATGGCGTCGTGGAAATTAGTTAAATTAATTATTTGATAACGGTACAACATTTACAGGTGAGTACTGAGCTGGAATAAAACAGCGGTAGCGTTGGCGCCATTATGCTGACTACAAATATCATTAAACTCCAAAAATCACGAAATTTCCTGTTGACAGCGTCTTGTTAGTTATCAACTGATGGTCTGGTCGTGGAGCTACAAATGAGGAGTTTTCATCGTGACTTAATTGATTACTGTAGCGAGTTGGCCGGGAATTAGGCTTGAATCTTCACCAATTAAAGGCTTCAGCCATCATTATAGGAACTCATATATTCCGAGCACAGCGAGCGGACGCCATATACTTTAAAGCACTGCAGATATTCACTATAACAATTTAGGCCCATAACTCGTACCTTTCCGTATTTCGATTAGTTGTGACTACGAAGAGGAAGGCGGCTTCAACGACATTAGTTGATAGGAAATTGTTATCAATATTCTACATCCCACTTAAGAATCTATCGAAGTTTAGTAACGTTTGACCACTCAACTAAAGGGAAGGTACACACTACTACTCTCACAATTATACACTACGTTTAATATTTTGCAATGGAATGCCTCAAACTTTGGTGAAATGCGAAGAATCTAATAGAGCAGCCATAGGAGTCATCGGTTATATTTTGCTGCTACATGAAAAAGGCTTATCAACTTACGCACTAACGGAGACGGTACACATGTGGTAATTTATTTGTGACGCGAAAAAGTCACAATTGCTAATTTTGAAATTCTGCGAAAAATTCACCGATCGAGTTCCTTTAAAACCTCACTATGTAAATGAGATTTTCTTTCATTCTAGTACGTTTCATAATTGAGTTGAATAAATAATGTAGATGTTATTAAAAAATTAATAAGCAATGAACAAATGAAGCTCTAAAATGCATGAACTTTCACTCCAACCTGAACAAAGTAGAAAACGAAATAATATAGTCGTTCAAGTACTAAATAAATCAAAGAATACTATTCGAAATGAAAGAATCCAACGTTGGGGAAGGTCAAAAAAGTTATTTTTATGTGAGGCGCAATGACTTCTTATTAACTTTTTTTCTTCCTAACCTGTAGAAGTATGCTTTTATTATGACCATACCAAAAATGCCACGTCCTTCTACAGCTACCGATTTTAGACTCATCAGGGTACTGTGTTTTCTCCCCAAAATATTTGAAAGGCTCGTAAGTAATCACCTTTTTATTTATTTAAAAAAGTTATCTTACCCTCGACGAAATCATCCATGCGAAACTCTTCTACTGCGAGCCACTACCAATCTTAGAATGGCAGTTAATAGATATGAAATTGCGCACATTATTCTACTGGATCTTTTGAAAGTTTACGACAACCTTAATCATGAAATTCTGCTCGAAAAATTATACTCCGAATTTGATTTGACGTCCTCCATTATAAAGCTTTTCTCGAGTTTCCTTCAAAACAGAAAAATTGTTGAATTGGTAGAAGTATATACCTCAAGGATCGATATTGGGTCCGTTACTTTTCAGTTTATACGTTATAACCATCATCAGTTGTGAAACGTTACAGCGTCCAATTGTAAGCCGATGATTGCCGACTCTATTCAGTGTCCCACTCGTCTTTGCAGATATTAGTGCCCATAAAATAAACGCTGACCTTGAGGCTATATCATGTTGGACGGAACTGAATCACCTTGTGCTTAACACTAATCAAACACACCATATGTTCACTTCTAGAAGCAAATGGTAGCAATCTTCTTGACGTTAGCCTTAATAATCAACCGCTTAGGCTTGTTAAGACTGTCAAAGACTTAGGCGTAAAGAAGACTTGCTGTGATCACATAAACTGACAGCTCTTTAAAATACGAAACGACTATGGACTACAAGAACTTGTATACCTCGCTCTATAAGGAAACATCTGGCCAAGATTCTCGTCTTACTTTTTTCACTTTCAGAGTATCTATATATCTACAACTGGACTGGAAATCTGATAATCCGAACCAAGAAGATGAATCAAATTCAGAGAAAGATAAGAGTCGGAGCTATCCATGAGTCTCTCCAGTTGGAAGTTGATGCAGATGTGGAGAAGTCAACCTTAGTGCAAAAATTACAAAACATCTCTAAGGATCTTGGCAATCATGCATCTTAAAATGATCATCTTTTGGGTATATCGACGGCGGTGATACTTATACAGCATCTAAAGAAAAAGTCAATACATAGCTTCCTAAAGGGCCAATCCTAAGTGCTCTAAGAACGTGGACAGGAAAGCCGAACTGTAAAGGGTGTCTAAGCCTTTAAGGCCGCTAAAAACTGCCGAGATCATTAGAGACTTCAAACTTAAAGAAATAAACCCATGCGTCTGAACCGGTGAATATGCCAGACATCGGTACCCTTACTCTATTATTTGTTTTCCGTATTATACATACCATCAGTATAAGACTAAG